>JAWWMW010001910.1:189416-207822 GCA_035048345.1 Echeveria elegans
CATTTAAGGAAATGAGAAGAAAATTTTGGGACACCAAATAAGGAAATGAGAAGAAAAATATGGGACGGAGGGAGTAAAAAAGTAGGTTCCTTTTCCTATTCCCCCAATTCCGTCATACAACGCGTCGTTTAGGTGTGATCTATCTGTGCTGCCCGCGGGCACGGATCTGTGCCCGAAACCGGATCGGAGCATAGCAAATCGTAATTCATACATCAGTGTCGTCATTCAATTATCCAAGCAGCGAAAAAACTCGTCTCCGTTCGTCGTCGCCATGAGCCTGTTCGGCCTCGGAAGGTACGCCTCGCCGTCTTCAAACCTTCCATTTTTTTTTGCGGCAGATTGGTTGATTTATCCTATCAAAAATTGATGATTTATTCTCCTCTGATGATGACACTGATCGCATCAGATCTACGCTATCAAAGTATTGCAATGGGCTGATATTGATTCAATGTTGAATTTGACTCTATTCGGAAATATATGTGAATTGAATTAATTAGGTTTTATATGTCTTGGATTCATTGAAAGGTGGATCACAATGCTTTGGATGTCTTACTTTTTCCCCTTTTTTTCATCGCTATTTTTTGTTTATTGTGATGTTCTTAATCTGAAATGATGTGGGTGTGGCATCTTACTAAAGCTCTATATATTTTACAAATATATCAGCACTTTATAAATGATAACTGATTGATTATCTATACATAACAGGAACCAGAGAACATTTCGTCCAAAGAAGAGTGCCCCTTCAGGGAGTAAGGTTGATTTTTATTTACATGGGCTGCGTATCTTTATTCAGTTTTTCTTCCTTTCTGTGCATCCTTGTTATTTAAAAAAAAAACTAGTTGAATGGGAAACTCTTTTAGAAATGTGTCAGGGACTTTTTTCTTATATGCATGCGACTGGAAACATCCCTTCTCAATGTTGTTATATTTAGCTGAGTTTGTAAGGTGTAACCTGTGTTTCCGTGCTGGTATTTTATTGCTGTGTAGGGAGCACAACTGAGGCAGCACATTGATGCTACCCTTGGTAGTGGAAATTTGAGAGAAGCAGTAAGACTTCCTCCTGGAGAGGATGCAAATGAGTGGCTTGCTGTAAATAGTGAGTTCCATTACATACGGATTACGAAAGATGATTTGACAGCATATTTCCCAAAATGTGTTAGCGAGTGAATGAAGTATGCACCTCTAAACTTCAATAATTTTATATTTTTCAGCTGTGGATTTCTTCAACCAGGTGAATCTGCTTTATGGTACCCTCACAGAATTCTGCACAGCTGAAAACTGCCCTACAATGACTGCTGGCCCCAAGTATGGATCATCAAAATAAAGCTACTGCTTGGTTTTGTTGTTTAAAAGAAGTGTTTGATGTACACGTGCCAGTTGTATTTATGTTAGGCTGTTTTAAGAATCTTTGTTATGAGCAAACACGGTTAGCGCAAATCATTTAGAATCTTGCTACAACTAGAAATATCTGCTAAGTGAAACTAGTATCTAGTTTCAGATAATAGGAATAACTTGTGCCAAAATTATGAACATCTCATTCAGATTTATGTCTTTGTGACACTGGTACCCAGTCAGATATCTAGTGGCCTGAAGGTGTCTTTTATACAGGTACGAATATAGATGGGCAGATGGCGTTCAAATAAAAAAGCCTATTGAAGTCTCGGCTCCAAAATATGTTGAGTACTTGATGGATTGGATAGAAGCACAACTTGATGATGAATCCATATTCCCTCAAAAACTTGGTACACTTCAGAACATACTGTCCTATCTCAGTTCGATGATAGCTTCTTGCATCTGTGATTTATTTTTGATAATCTTCTCTCTGCGAATCATAAATTTGGACTCATAATTTTGTAGGCGCTCCTTTCCCCCCCAACTTCAAGGATGTTGTGAAGACAATATTCAAACGCTTATTCCGCGTATATGCTCACATCTACCATTCACATTTTCAGAAGATAGTGAGTCTCAAAGAGGAGGCTCATTTGAATACCTGCTTCAAACATTTCATACTATTCACCTGTGTAAGTCATTTTCAAATCTTGAAATCTGAATTCTACTGAATTCTTATTTTCAAAGTCCGCGTACCTCCGTTTCCATATCGGATGCAAAACAGTGTTTGAACCAGTTATTCTACTTGGTTGCGTGAGATTTGATTAGATGACTCTTAACTACTCCGATGTGCATCGTAGAATTTCCGATCAATTGACCACTGTCTCTTATGTGCAGGAATTCAATCTGATAGACAAGAAGGAGCTAGCCCCACTTCAAGAGCTCATCGAGTCCATTGTATCACCCTTCTAAATGTGTATTCACATCTTTTCAACAAATGCAGGAAAGGAAGGCCTTGTAAACAACGATGCAACAATAATAGGATTGTGCTCCGTATCCAACAGCCATATAGTCATTCTCTTATCGTCCTGGCCATAACATTACTGCCTCTCTGCGGGCAGTAGAAAACTCAAACTAATTCATATTCACCAGTGCGCGATGTAATCCAATTCTCCAGAATGGCAGCCAGGCTGATTTTATATCTAACATCTGTTTGTATGTCTTATAGTATACACATGATGTGAATTTTTATCTAAACTTATTAGTATACAGAATTGTGTGAATTTTTGTGTGTTTAATTTTTTCACAGCAAAACCAGCGCCACTAACAGGATCAGTAACAGCGACAGAAACACTAGAACTTGGTTGTTCAAGGTCTACAAATAACAGCTCAAGCTTCTCATCACTGGACTATTCATCCCCGAAGTCCGTCTCAACTGATGGGTCGTTCCACAACTCATCAACATACACCAATACTACACTTTATTCTGGTCTGAATAACGGGAATTTCGAAAGAGGGTGTTCGAGGTTTGATGCCTAAAGTCATCTTCGAAGAATGGCTCTCTTCTACTAATAAGTTGAATCCATTCCATGACCAACCCAGCAATGTGTTTAGTGGAAATACATTCATGGATGATGATCAGTTGTTCTCGCTGGATGAAACGGCCACCAGATTTTGAATCTGGTGGTGGTTGGCCAATTAATGGTGTTGTTTCTATTCCGGAGTATTTGGGTATCGGCCATGGACCATCTAGTGAACTTTCTGGTGTTGGAAGTTCTGCTGATAATGGTATGTGCAGCAGTGGATATATGCAACAAGAGATGTAATGCATCTTTGGAATCTTGGATGAGTGAAGGGTGAAAACATATAACATATATATTGACATGATGTTTTTAATTTGTACACACAAAAAAAAGCAATGATATTTATACCCTACACCACGAACTCTTCTGATAATCTAAAAATAAAAAAGGAAAAAGGTGTCAATGATCATCCCTCATCGTCTTTTATGTCTCAGCTGCATAAACCATGTCATGACCCAGTTACTAGTAATCTTCCCTGTCTCCGCTGGTAAAATCTGATTCTACACGAGGACATGGAAATCCTGGCTTTTGGTTGCACTTTGCAACTTTGCATTTAGCTCATCATTTGATAACTCTACGGACTTTATACCCTGATGGCTCTCAGCATAAGCCTTGGCTAATCGAGCTCGCTTTGCTTTCTTTTGCCACTTCATTAGTGCTTTAGTAGTTTGTTCGTCGAATACAGACTTTTTCATATTGGATCCCATCTGAAAAAAACCCCCCCAAATAAATATAGTTTTTATTCTGATAACAAAAATATCCAAGTAGGGTCGGAGTGCATGGTTCAGAGTTTAGGATTACCTGTGTAACAAGGGCATATAAAGGAAGAGTAATGTAGCTGCAAAGAATCTGCAGTCCCACCCTGCTCGATGCATTCAAGTCATTAGATATACGATCCATTAAGCTTTGCTCAACGTAGACATTCTCTAAGAACGCTAAACTTACCCGATGAAAACCCTCCATGTAAGATGAGTAAAATCAGCATGGAAGCAAGATAGAAGCCCAAATTCATACCATATCCAGAAGAAGTATGTCAACTCAAAAGCGTTCTGAAACAATGTGTAATGGATGAGATAGAGTATCAGCTGAGGCCAGCTGAACCAGAAGTGTCTGTCTGTAACTTCTACGAGGGGGATCCCTTGGACAACTGCATGCCTATCCGTTATAGATATCGCCATTTCTTCGATAATTGCTTGAAGCTTGGTTCCAACAACTAAAATTATCTGCCATCCAACGCAAGTTGTGTTAGTCAGTTAATATAATTTCCCAGAATTTGCGCGGCAAACGTGCCATTTTTAGTACGAGCAGAACAAAACAGGATTCTTACAACGAGGGGTATGATGGACAAATAAAACATAGCTTCCCATCCATGAACATTCATAAGAAGGAAGGTCACAACTGATGCCCAAAGCACAGGACTCACACCGACGACAACCTTAAAATCATCTTCAAGGGACCTCTTGATGTATTTTTGAAAGTTGAACAACGTGCCAGGAGCTAGGTGGACCTGTAACAGAAAATAGAATGCTGAGTTTCCGATTCATTACATTTTCAAAGTTTTCGAATTTAAAAAAGTCATTTAAGGAACTTACGGAGATGAACCCATGGCGCATGGTTAAGTAGTCTGCTCTACGAACTGATCTGAAGAACTGTCTACAAAAGCATGACTGCAGAAAAATGTCATCGACAAGTTATTAATGAAATTCAGTACTGCAATTATCATGCATTGATTAGCAAAAGTATACTTACTATATAGAAAAGAAAAGGATTTTTTGTTAAGAAACTTGAGTGCGCTCTGACAAATGACGTCTCGTGAGTAAGTCTGAACTTTGTCGAGCCATCAGCATAATCAGGGTCATCAGTGGCCATTTTTTCCCATTCCTTCCATTTCCTAATCTTCATTCTGCCAAGCATCATAGTCGCAACGCTGTAAATGACATGAAAGACCGCAAGGAAGAATATGAAGATGTGTAGCTGGTGCAGCCCGTGTTGAGATATCAATGGCACATATCCTGACTCGCAGGCTTTAGTAGTATCTGCAGCAAGAAATCTGCGCTCGCTCCATAAAAGGTGGCGACTGGGGAGCTTTTTCTGGCCTGGTGGTGGTGGGTACTTAGCTTTAGTAGGGTATTTTGGTTTCCTCAACGCACATGGTAGCATTGTATCCGCAAGCTCGACAGGAATGCAGATGTTGACGATGGAGCTTTGGGTGAATGACAGGATCAGGGAAATGAATCCAAGAACCATCAGCTCTACAAAGCCAAAAAACGATGAACATAAGTGACGGAGATTAAAATAAATGACCAAAGGGTACAATACAGGAGCTTCAAAATCCAGAAATATATAGAGACGAGGAGAGTAATTATTTACCAGTTTTAACTTTCTCCAGTGCTTCAAACAGCGCTATCTTGTGTCGTCTCTGGAACACGGTTCCTATATGATGAATCATTTTCTCAAGAAATATAGAGATGATAATGATGACAGCCACAACTACAGCCACAGCCCACGTCGGTGTTTGGTCAAGCTCCCTAGCTTCAGGTCCTGCAGCCATTTTCTGTTCCTGAAACCTCACCAAAGGTCAAGATCAGAGGGAGCAGAAGACCAGAATATTTCAAGCTGCAAACCTGAGAAGAAGAAGAAGAAAATTCTGTAGATGGTTGGAGAACTTGAGGCATATGTAAACCAAGAAAGTTGGTTACAAAGTAACTGTTTTGAAGCTGTCTGGGGAAATTACACATTGATGCTAGCAAGACTGACCTTTTTTCCTTAATGACAACTAAATTCATTTTGGTGACGTGGAGGAGATGGCCTAGTTACAGACAGTTCTCTTCTTGCAGGAGTTGGGACCAGAATGAACTGCCTTTGCAACAGTCATTTGCTATAAATAGGCACGTTAACAATTATG
The DNA here is from genome assembly GCA_035048345.1 of Echeveria elegans. Classification (NCBI taxonomy): domain Eukaryota; kingdom Viridiplantae; phylum Streptophyta; class Magnoliopsida; order Saxifragales; family Crassulaceae; genus Echeveria; species Echeveria elegans. The sequence continues at coordinate 195,233 of JAWWMW010001910.1, forward strand.
TGATCTGTTATAGATAGATTTGGAAAAGATTAATCTATCTTCGTGCGTATTAATAAATCTACTAATCTAAACAGGGATATATTGACTTACAGGCCTAGCTGATTACAGGCCTTGCTGATAGGATATCAGCTAACTGTAAACATCACTATGACAGAGATATAGTTGTAGATTCTTGACAAGTGCAGAATTGTGGATCATATTATCCATGAAATATACATAAAGATATATTTTTATTACAGTACATGATCAAACATCAAAGAGTAGAGTCGAAAATACAAAACATATACATGTAAACGAGTTGAAAGAAAATTAGTTTAGAACTACATCCAACGAGCCTCAGAACTCCTAATTACCAAATGGGGGTGCTCTTGATATCCTTAATAACCTGTGCCAAAAAAACAAGAAGCCATCATCTATTGCCATTGTCAATGCATGTGGTAAACCATAAAACTAATTAACCAGGCCCAATCAATAACAAAAGTGCAATCAAATAAAACAAGTTCTGTGAATAATGAAGATGCATAAATAGTAGATTTCATCAAGGATGATGAAGGTAATGGGGAAGTGGAATAGTAATGGCTGAATCACAAATCTCTCAAGACCAACTGCTCTACCATAATGTCATCCGCCGTAACATTGAGCTGCACAAAGTTATAGCTTCCAAAGGAACCTTCACTGTCCAGATATTTAAGCAAAACCAATACTAACAATTCAGTTTTCCTTCCACCATATTCCAACGGAGTAACCTCCAAACATGATACACACTCAGCATTTTCCACCTATTTTTTCTCAGGGTTATACTGTGAAATGTGAACAACTATAAATTTCAGTCTTCCATATGGATGACTGATAGTAAGAAGCTAGTAATACAACAGAAGATATACACCAGTTCTGGCATCAAGCTAAATGTCCATAAACAGCTGACCAAAATGAGAGTTTGATTTTTCATTCAACATTTTCTGAACTAAGTTATCCTTCTATCCAGCAATATACTATACATAGTTAACATAAGCTGTATTGTGTATTCTGTGAAATGAACACAAAATCAATGTTGCTATGTTCCGTGAACAACAAACATAAACAGGACACCAATTTAAGAACATAAAAACACATATATCGAAGCACATTGAAGATGAAGGACAAAAGAAGACATATGGAAAAGCTAATGCAGAAACAAAAAACCATTTGCTATCCAATGTAGTCTTAAGCACTCCAAAAAACATAATCTCAGTTCAATTCTTACAAACAATAAGCAGCTTATAAGTCACGGAAAACCTGAACTAATCACCAAAATAGGAACTCATACCTCTTAATTCTAAGAAGTCTGCTGAAGAGGAATCATTCCTGCCATCCTAGCAAAAGCAAAAATCCCACCAGCCTCAATCACAGGTCCAGCGTCTCCAATAGGCTTCAGCGCGAACTCCTTTCCGGTGGTATGATTAATCAACTTATTCTCCTTCAACTAATGGTCACCACATCACCAGTCTTACACTCATTGCAAATCCTCCCTTCACACTCCAAAGGATAAATCTCACCAGTCGCCACGGCGTTTCTGAAAAATATTCTAGCTTACGACTCTGCCACCACCGCCTTCACTTCCGCCGCTCCCAACGCCACCGTCGCATGCTCCCTAGACGAACCGCAGCCGAATTATCTAGTCTCGTACGAAGCTGCTAGTCCGATCATCGCGTAGGATCCGAGCTTCTTGTACTCGTTCGGCCTCGAAGGTACCAGAGTCAAATACTCCGCCGGAATGATCTGATCAGTGTCGATGTTTTCCTTCACGACGCGGCAAAACCCGTGAAAGGTCGATACGGCAGTGGATGCGCTACGGACGAATCGGATAACGGGGGCGCGGGAAGATTGTGGTGCGGCTGCGAGGGTTTTGAGGTGCCATTTCGTCGAATTGAAGGCGGAAAATTTAGGAAGGAGGAGGATGAGAATGAGGAGATACGGCGGCAGGAGGGCGGAGCGACGGCCGTGGGGTTAGGGTTTGTGATTAGGGCTGACGTGGCGTGATAGTAGGCAGCCATTGTTGAATAAAGACTCCAAATTCAGCTGTAGAGCGTTTTTAGAAGTGAGTTGATGGGAAAGGACGGCTGAGATTTGTTTACAACCAACGGACGCCTGAAACTAGTGAACAAAATGGACGGTTGAGATTAGTCAATATAATCAGGTATTTACTTATCCCGTTATGATGGTTGGTGAAGTTCATGAAACAGAAACACAGTTCGGTAGGCCCATTGGGCTTCTCCAACTACAGCCTATTCTCAACGCTCTTTTCCAGAAACCCTATTTCAACAAATCTTTATAAGAACTTCTTCTTCTTCAGCCTCATTCTCCGACTCCGTCGTCGGGCAATTGCTCCAGTCGTCACGGCCATGGGTAATCCATCCAACCAGACAATTCTTTCGAACATTCAATTCACTCTTTCAACATTTTGATTCGATTATTTTATGTGTAATTTATTTGTAGGCGCTTACAAGTACGTTAGTGAGCTATGGAGGAAGAAACAGTCCGATGTAATGAGATTCTTGCAGAGAGTTAGGTGTTGGGAGTATCGCCAGCATCCCTCCATCGTCCGTGTTAATAGACCTACTCGTCCCGATAAGGCTCGCAGACTCGGTTACAAGGCCAAGCAGGTAAGCTTGATGCAAACTCATTGTAATGGTTTTTTATAATTAAGACTGATCAGTTATGATTTGATTAGCTTAAGGTATGCGATTGGGCAAGATGCAGTTCATGTGATGGCGTATGTGAAATGAGATTTGGATAGAGTAGAGTATAGTGCTGGTTTAAAAGTAGCATTGTGATGGATGCACATCAATGTCTTCTGCTTGTGGATCAATGGTCCGTGTTCTACGCATTATTGACTCTTGTGTGAAGATGTGTGTTTGTGTAAAGTGATCATGTGCAATGTAAAACCAGCTACAATAGATGAAAATGCCGGGTCATCTGACCAAGTGTGTTCTCTATCATATCGGATTCACTTTTGTCTAGATCTGATACATTCGTATTGTAGCTTCATTTCCGTTGTGTAAAACAGAGATTCTTTCATTTTGAAGTATGGATTTAAGTGTGTTGTGTTTGCATTATGTCAAATGACTAAGACTAGGGTACAATATTTTATAGGGTTACGTTGTTTACCGAGTCCGTGTAAGGCGTGGTGGGCGTAAGAGGCCTGTTTCTAAGGGTATTGTGTATGGGAAACCCACCAATCAGGGAGTTACTCAGCTGAAGTTTCAGCGCAGCAAACGGTCTGTTGCAGAGGAGCGTGCTGGAAGGAAGCTGGGGGGTTTGAAGGTGTTGAACTCTTACTGGATCAATGAGGTTCGTTGTGAGAGCAAAGTCATCAAGTGTCCTTGTACAGTGTCATTTTGGTTGAGTATTCTTTATAGGTTTTAAATATATATTACCGTTTGTACAGGACTCGACCTACAAATACTTCGAGATCATTTTGGTTGATGCTGCTCACAATGCCATCCGTAATGACCCGAGAATCAACTGGATCTGCAACCCTGTTCACAAGCACAGAGAGCTTCGTGGACTCACATCAGCTGGAAAGAAGAACAGAGGTCTCCGAGGAAAGGGTCACCGTAACCACAAGCAACGTCCATCTCGCAGAGCCACCTGGAAGAGAAACAACACCTTGTCGCTTCGCCGGTACCGTTAAGCCGAATAATACCTTGCTCTCCTTTGCCACCACTCCGATTTTCATTCTTGAGACTCTTGATAAAATTTTGTTCCTGATTTCAAAAAAAAAACTTAGACCAAAAACTTCTGGAAAATGTTATTGCTTTCATTTCAATTTTTTTCAGACTTCAGTAAATTCATTATAGCTTCATAGACTAGCAAGCTTGGTCAAAAGCAACATTCTGTGTTCAGATTCTTATCACCTCAACACCTGGACACGTGCAATGTGATCATTCGCCACTCACTACAAGTTCAAGATAACACCCCAATCCAACGGCCAGGAAGATACTCTCACAAGCATCCGCGTCGTGTTGCTCAAGATGAAATTTCCCAAAATTCACAGCCATCAAAGTACCGAACGACTCTTTCTCCCAATCGGAAATCAGACCTCGCCTTCGCCATAACCGACTGGTGATTCCCTCTTTCTCGCTCTAATTACGACCGTTCTTGATGCGTTTAGAGACGAAACCCGGTTTGTGAAATTTAGGGCTTTTCTTCTTCTTTCAATCCATCGTTGCTGCTGTTGGTTTGAAAGTTGAAATGTTAATTGGTTTTTTCAGCTGTTTATGCTAAGCAGAAGCTGAGAGTATATGATGGCTGATGAAGTGAGCGATGTGTTTTCTGTGGAAAATGCGGTCACTGACACTGTTACTATGCCGGATTCTGAGGTTTTGTTGAGTATAGAAGCTGATGTGGCTATGCTGTCTGCTACTGTGAGTGAAGCGCCGAATGAGCAGCCTGATGGAACCCCGAAGCAATCAGATGTTGTGGTTGAAGGAGTGAAATTGGATGCAGAATCCACTGACGGTAATCATAAGGTGGAAGAAATTGTTGTTAGCAGAGGGAAAAATGATGAGTCTTCTTTAGTAGCTGAGGAACCGCTTGGTCAGGATGTTCTCAAAGAGGCACAAGTTGATACTGTTTCGGAACGTGTAACAGGTAATTTTGTTTATTTGTTTTTAATATGTTGCAGCTCTTGCCTTCTCATATTTTATTATTTGGATTTGTTTCAGAATCAGGAACAGTGGCTGAAGTTGATGCTGCTGAGGTTGCAGTCGCTGACAACAACGTAAGTGTGGATCATCATGTGATTGTCAACTCAGTAGGGCCTAGCTTGCGTGCTTGCTCCAATGTTAATGAGCAGTCATCCAGCGAGTTATCAGGTCTGAAAGTAACAGATTCGATTGACATTCCCAGTCAAGTTGAAGCTATTGTGGTAATTGGTGATGTAGTCACTGAAGAAAGGACTTCTCTTTCTGAGCCAAATGTGCAAAAAGGTGGTGAAGATGTGACGCCTGCTCATGAAATGAACAAAGAAACATCAGTGGAAGTAAATATGCAAGATGAACTGTCCGTGCCTGCAGGTGACTTTAGAGATTTTTGCCTAGTCACATTTCTGTTTTTGTTGGTCTCCTACAGAATACATCACTTGGTGAGGTTTCGGTCAATTTTATAATGGACGACATGTTATACCATAGATGGGCCCTGAGTTTGGAGTTATTGTATGTTAGTTGATAAAGTGTTTAAAATTCAAGCCAGAGTCTTCTTCGTATGAAAGTTTTAGGTTATTCTTTGTGCCGTCCATCAATGAAGTAAATGATTCAATGTGTTTTCACCGGACTTTTTGTTTTAAAAATATGCCAGTGCCATAAAATTGTGTTTGGCTTCTGTTTTCTTCAAAGACTCAATAAGGTGAATGAGTGATAATAAATTCATTTTATTCTAACTGGGAAAAGATTATATCCATAAAAGTAGAGAACAGAAAAAATTAATTTCGGAAGGTTGCCATGCTATGTTAGCCTCCTTACTATCGTGCCATATCTTTATTCTTTTGTTCTTGAAGATGGAGACAGATCTACTGTAAGCGAGGAGCCAGTGTCTAGTGCTCCTTGCATTGAATCTTCTGTGAAGGAAACCCAACATTCAGTGGTGAAACTGTCAGGCTCCAATCTCAGTTCAACTGAGGCTAGCTATTTAGTTATAGATGAAGAGAACAAACGTCTCCAAGATCCTCCAGTACCTAGTATCTCGAAAAAAGATGAAAGCTTTTCATTCGATCTGCCAAAGACTTCTGATGGAGACACGAACAAAGTTTCACAGCCATTTAGTACGTTTCAAGATTTAGCGGCATCTGGGGTAGGTTATGCTCTTTCTTATTAAAAAAAAAAGAGATTGTTCAGCTACAACTTAAGTTTTTTTTATCTACCAGAATTCGCTGTTCTGTATCTTAGTGGAGGTAATAAATTGATTTCCTTGTTTTTTGAAGACTGTAGTGGGTTCACCAGTTGCATTTAGCTCGACTCCTAAGAACAAAAAGAGATCAACAAAGATTTCCCAAGGAGATAAAGGATCTTCGCAGCCTAAAAGAAAGCGATCAACTGCTCGGAAAGGTGGCAAAAAAGGGGATCAGCCTGATGAGGCAACTGTATTGAAACAATTAAAGAGAGAAGAGAGACCAGCTGCTAGCTTAAATCCTGTAGGGTCTAGTTTGCCAACTTTAAATTTTTCGACGTCGCAGCCTGCGGCCTTCCAGCAGCAACCCTTCTCTGACTTGCAGCAACTGCAACTTCGTGCTCAAATTTTCGTCTATGGATCTTTGATGTAAGTTTTCTGCTTCTCAGAAAGGTTTCTCTATATATATATGTATGTATATCAAGTTTCACGCAAATTCTGAGAGTTGTTTGCATTTGCTGTACACAGTAGTTTGACATCTTAAAAGGCTTAATGTTGCTTATACCCACTTTTTTCGTTCTTATAGTTTTGTTTCTGCTCTTTTGAGTGGTTTTGAAATTTTTTGGTTTGTCTGACGATACTGTCGTAAGGCTTATTTATAGGGAGAACCGAAATCTGATAAATCAAATAGGACAACCAAAAATAAAACCAAGGCTAACAGAGTGACTCCAAGTAAAATAATGTTCAACTCCATTCTCTAATTGCCTAGAACAAAAACAAATGTATTCTCCCGTCATTATAGTGCTTGGCTTCCAGTAAGAGAAACCTTTTGAAGTAATGGATAACATATGCCCGATAAAAAATTGGTATGTTGTATCCCAGCATTTCGAATATTCTCCTATGTTTTTTTACTGAAATTCCTTATTTGCTTGTTAGTTTATAAATATGTGTTAATGAATCTTCTCTCAGGGTTTGATTGAGCTGAATACAACCTAATATTTGTATGTGACGTAAAGGGGATGAAATGAAGCAAACTGAAGATTACTAATCAATCCTATCAAGTTAAGCTAGAACACACCCTAGCAACTGAAAGTTAAGATGTTTAACTCTTCCATGTATACGCCTTCTTGGAAAAGGGTCATATACAACTAGTCAACTACACATGTTATTTTTATTTCAAAAAGGAAAAAAAAACTACACATGTTATTTGTGGAGGAGTGTGTTGCTTAGATTCATGTCTAAAACTGTTAAATGTGGGTGTTCGGTGGATACTGCCATGTAACCAACGACAATGGTATAGTCTTTGCCAAAGTTTTTTTCACTTAATTCTAGAGTGCAAATCACGTAGCTATTCTTGGAACTCTTTTGATGCAGACAAGGGAATGCTCCTGACGAAGCATGCCTTATATCTGCTTTTGGGGGGCCTGGTAAGTTGAGTGTATCTATAATCTACTATCACTATCCTTATTATGTAAAGATGCTAGCAATGCCCTTATGTCCATTTATAGCATGAATTTTCTTTCTTTACGTGAAGATGGTGGAAGAAGTATCTGGGAGAAGCCTTGGCGGAAGTGCGTAGAAAGGATTCACAACCAAATATCACAAACCAATATGAGGAGCCCAGTGCTTCAAAGTTCAGGTGCTGTGAAACTAATGATGTTTGTTTCTTTTAGTGAAATCAAAATGTTTGTTTATGTACCCATGGATTGTATCTTACAGGTAAGTCTAAACCAGATCAAACGAACAAACGAAAACACAATGCCCCTCTTATTGGCTCAGCTGGAAAGATCGACTCCCAGCAAACAGTGAATCCCAGTATACCATTGTCCTCCCCCTTTCAGAGTATGCACTCTTCTCCCCTTGATGGCTTGCAAGTCAGTGAAATTCCACAAGTTCCCTTCGTTGACCATAATCTTCCTCCGTTGTATCCCTTTCAATCTCCGGTGAAAAACACAGGACATGTTTATCCGTGGTCATCCCATGCCTCTCGTTCTTTACCATTGATGTCTTCTGGTCAAACATCTCCATGGGATCCAAATATGTTTTTATCTGCATACCCCAGCGCTGAACCTGTAAAGTTGGTTCCTGTGAAAGGGTCATCTCTAATCCCATATTCTACTGCAAATCATGCATCTCCCAATCTGTCAGTGTCCAGCGGTGCTCCACCTGCAATAAGTTCTGAGATAGTTGGTGATGTCCAGGTATTCAATTTTCGTAGCCAGATAGCTAAAGAATCAAAAGCAAAGAAGACAAAGAAAGTTTCAGTATCCAACAATGCTAGTCAGCTGCTGGAAGCAGCTTCACATTCCAGTGAACCAGTGTTGGTTGATCCTGGTAATAGTATTCGTATTGCCTCTAGCAAGCAATCTCCTCTTCCTCCAGCTGTTGTGTTGACATCGTCAACCACTCCCCTCCATTCTTCTGATTACATATCTGTTGAAGACAACGATGACACACTTCATCGGGTTAACGAGGCTAAGTTGCACGCAGAGGAGGCTGCTGCATGTGCAGAAGCAGCAGTAACTCACAGTCGGCATGTTTGGGATCAATTAGATAAACAGAATAATTCCGGACTCACTACAGACCTTGAGAGTAAAGTGGCTTCCGCAGCTGTAGCCAAAGCAGCTGCAGCTGTTTCTGTAGCCAAAGCAGCTGCAGCTGCTGCTAGATTAGCATCCGAAGCAGCTCTGCAGGCAAAACTTATGGCGGACGAAGCCTTGGTCTCTATTGAATGTATTAAAGTTGGTTCTGTAAATGGGGTGGCACTTTCTGATGGTTTGAATATTTTGGACGAGGTCACCCCTGCTTCCATCTTGGAAGGAGAGAACAGTGCAAACATTTCAACTTATATAATCGGTGCAGCAAAGGAAGCTGCTAGGCGGAAAATTGAGTCTGCTGTGGCTGCATCTATGCATGCTAGAAACTTGGATGCTATTGTCAAAGCAGCAGAGCTAGCTGCTGCAGCAGTAGCACAAGCTGGCAGGGTTGTCGCGATGGGAGATCCGCTGCCTTTGAGTGCGCTTGTGCATTCAGGACCAGAGGGTTACTGGAAACTAACTCCACGACCTCTGGAACAGATAGCAATATCAAATTCAACCAAGGAAGTTTCTTTGAATAATGGAGCTAATGATGGAAATTTTAGTTTTCCTAAGATGGCTCAAGATAGAAGCTTATACCCACAGCCATCTCATCACACAAATTTGGAAAATCAACCAGCTCCCAACAGAGTCTTACTGAAACGAATCAGTGCTCAGACGACAACTGCAGACCTTGTTTCTGTTTCTTTCACTGTTGCAAATGAAGATTCGAATGCTAGTGTGGAGGTCCCCCCTGAATTGGTTTGTGAAAAGAAATCTCCTTTGACTTTGTGTCAAAAATCTGGAAATGCAGTGGAGACGTCAATAGGCAATCACATTAAGGAAGGATCTGTTGTTGAGGTATGGCAGAAAGCTTATCTTAGTATCCACTTAAGTTGGGTTGTCACTTCAGAGTTCTTCATGAATGGAAAGTAAAAGGAAAACATGTTTTTCGATGTGCAGGTCTTCAAAGAGTGGGGCTCTGTCAAGGCTGCCTGGTTTGCCGCGAAGGTGTTGGAGCTAAAAGATGATGAAGTCTGTGTCAGTTACTTAGAAAAGCAGATCGGTAATGGTGATGAGATGTTCCACTGGGTTGTAGAATATGTAGAATGTAGTTACCGGAAAATGGCATGTGTAGAAAAAAAGTGCCCTGATTAGTACTTCAGTAAAAAACTTCGTTTAACCAGCAATTACTGAAACTAAATGGAAAACATAAATAAAGCAAATGCCAAGGAATGGTCCTATGTTGTCCATTACACCACAATCCGAAACAAGTTGATTATTATCTGGGTCTGTTTTGGTGTTCCTATTTATTGTAGCATCCAGTATATATGTAAAGGTTTGAGCACTTAAAACGACTCACTTAGGTCCTAACGTTTTCTCTCTTTTAGGGGAAAATAAAGAGTGGATCACCGTATCATGTGAGGATAATACTGCACCAATATTGCGCATTGCACATCCAATGACAGTCATTCCGTCTGACGGTGCAAGGAAAAGGAGGAGAAGTGCTATAGGGCGCCGTTCCTGGGAAATTGGTGACAAAGTTGACGCTTGGATGCAAGACTGGTAAGCTTTTGAGCGAGTAATCTGTTTTCTTTCAGTTGCAATATTCAATCAGTGCTGCAGTACGCTGAATTGGTAGCCTGCTACATATGCATCACAACGAAGTATGTCACCAAGAGCTGTAACATGGCTATTTGAGTCTCACTGCATCATAGGGTTCTCAATTTTCCTTGGCATTGGCAAATCTGAATAGTTGTCCCATCACACTGATGGATTCCACTCTGATGAGGATCAGACTATTGGCATGCCATATCTTAATTATTTTTATTTTCTGCGATTGTTAAAATAGGGTTTAATATCAGTACCACTCCATTCCACTCATATTTGTATATCTTGATGGACAACCTTATTAGTAAAATTAGCTATTGGAATCTTTTTGTTTCTCTGTTTTTGTTTGGTTTTGGATTTATTATCGTAGGAGGACTTGGTCTTTGAAGTGTGTTAGTTTGTAGTCAACTTGTCAGCACTTCAGGGTCATGGCTGAAATTATGTGCTCTTGCTTATTAGTCTGATACTTTTCCTTCGGAGATAATTTGATCATAAACTGCCGTGAGACTAGGCCTTTTCTCTCCTAAGTTTTGCTACTATTATGTATCATCAAGTATGTTAACTTTTGCAGCTGGTGGGAAGGACTTATTATTGAGAAAAACAGCAAGGACGCATTGTCATTGAGTGTCCAGTTTCCTGGTATTGTTTTAAGCTGTGATGCTTCTTCCATTACAAATCGTTAGACATGATTAATTTTGGTTAATTGTATACTGGGTGTCTGCAGCTCAGGGAGAAACGTGTGTTGTGAAAGTTTGGAACCTTCGGCCTTCTCTTATCTGGAAGGATGGAGCATGGGTTCAGTGGTCCAACCCAATTGAAAGTGTTCGTTCATGCCCTGAGGTTTGTTTGAGTATTTTCTGTACGTGGCACCCAGTTTCTGACATCATTATTGTCAGTAGTTTCTCTGATGTTTTTGTACTGAAGGAGTCATTGTAATTTAGGATGCTACTCCCAGGGGAAAGCGGCAGAGGTTGAACAGCCCTCAAATAGATGTTAAAGGAAAGGATAAGGCATCAGAATGTTATGACCAACCAAGTCTGATGGGTCTGTCGGAGAATGATAAAAAATTCAATGCAGGGAAGAGCACCAGAGATGTTGACAAGGTCAATGCACAGCGAATGGTGCGCACTGGTTTGCGAGAGGGATCAAAAGTCATTTTTGGTGTTCCAAAGCCTGGAAAGAAAAGAAAATTCATGGATGTTGGTAACCCAAATGAGCCTCGAAAGACATCCAGGATCCCAATTTCTCGAGGGCCACATGGATGGAAAAATAGCAATCCAAGAACTGAAGCACAGGAAAAAACATCTAGATCCAAGCCTAAGGATCCTTCTGTAATTTCACCCCCATCTGAACTTGATGAGGGTAGAGAGTCGGACCATACAGCAGACAACGACAGTGCCTCTGGACCTGAGAGACAGGCTGAAACTGAATCATGTTCTGTTGCTGATGAGGCAACTGATGACTCAATTTTAATTTCTTCTCTTGCTCGCCCCCCTGGCAATCCTTCTTCCAAAAGGTCAGCTTTGGGGAATCTGAAGTCGGAAAGAACTAACAGAGGGAAACTCGGAGTCCCCCATGTAGACAAGCCGGGTGCCAAAGAGAACAAAGTGTCTAGTGGGACTACGCAACAAGAAGCTTCTGATGCTGCTGAGCCCCGCAGATCCCATCGTAGAATTCAACCAACTTCTAGGGTATGTAACAATCATTATTTGCTGATGTCTGCAGTTCAGGATGGAAATAAACGAATTCCTGATGTGCCTTTTCTAGTCCGTGCATGTCTTTGGATAAATATGTCGCACTCATGACTTTGCTGAATATTTTATCTAACACGGTGCAAATGTCTTATTTATTTGTGACAGCTGCTGGAAGGGCTGCAGACTTCATTGAGCATCGCGAAAATAGCTAATAATACCAAAGGATAGAGATCATCATCTCATGTTGTGAAACAGATTGTGAATATGCTACTATACTTATAGCAAGAGACCAAGAGAGAGATGTTTAGTTCAGGTGCTTGACCAGCGCAGTTGTGATTGTGATGTTTCAAAATCCAGATTCCAGATAGAAATAATGTTCACTTATGTATAAGCAAAAAGTGTTGCTGATTGTAGCCTTTTTTCCCACCATTCTCATCTAGAAATCCAACTCAGTAATAAGAGAGATCATTCGACCCTGTTCTTAAATTTGCCCTGCTTTAACATGTGTCCCTAGTCGCTTTTGCTTTTTGTTGTCTCTCGATTTAAACAACTCTTATTTGTCATATTTTTAGAAACTGACACTTTCAATCAAATGGCAACTTTAAAAAAAATCTTAAAAAATATCAATTTTTTTTAAAAAAATTCAAAACTTCGTAAAATCAATAAGATAAAATTTAAAATGCAACCATTTAATAAAAGGTTTGATAAGAAATTATGCATTAATTTTTTTATAAATTTAATTTGATATTTTAAATATTAAAAAAATATAACACAAGATTTTAACAAAAATATAAACAAAATATTCAATAGTTTGTCATTTTGATTTTGTATGTCTCTGAATTTT
>JAWWMW010001911.1:0-17505 GCA_035048345.1 Echeveria elegans
ATGTAATGAATTAATAGTGTATTTTTAAATCGCTAAAGACTTTAGAATGTATATAATGTATGTGTTGGTTATATATTTCATCATCTAGTGAAAACATAGGGACAAGTTAATTGCAGGATTTTAGATTTTAAATAAAAAAATTAAATATATTTTGTATTGTGTCATATATTCCATTATCTAGTGAAAACATAGGACTACAACAATGAACCATTAAAAACGTAATATTTGTATTTCTATCAGAACCATTGTACTCTTTACCTAATCATTGTAATATTTTTGAATAGGGTATATTAACTTTATGTGACATTTCCCCTCGTTTTCTTGATTTTTTTGAAACTGAATCATCTATTAACTTGTACTGTCCGGAAAAAAATCGGAGGTACTGCCCCCAAACCTCCTTCTATTTTCGTCTCCTCGCCAGAAAATTTCTAGCTCCGCCACTGCATACAACCCCAAAGACGTAGAAGGGAGTGTGATCCATCGGTTACATTTTTTGTCATTACACTCCCTAGAAGTTCTGAACGCACCAACGCCTTGAGTCCGAAATGTTCTTTCCTTAACAATATAATAATAAAATTTTAAAACAACAACGACATTTTGAAAGACATAGGGAGCGCAACACTAAATTGCTTGCTCTAAAATAAAGTAGAGTACGAGCAGCAATAAATTAATAAAAAAACGGAAAATAAAATTCAGAGCCAATTGCAGCTTTCAATTAATTAACATCTCTGTTGGTGCCGGTGGGGCGGTGCTCTTCTGTCCATTTCAATAACTCCGCGTATCACGCCGCCAGCCTTTTCCATCACTCTCAGATCCGGCGTCATGGGCGCGACGACGATCACTCAATCCAAAATCAAGCGCCACCCAAGTCATCCACCACCAGATTCGTCTCGACCGTCTGTTGATGATGATGATGATGATGTTGTTGTTGTTCAAAACGTGTCGGGTACTCGTACAGCTAAACCCAGAAAAAAGCTGACGAATTCAAGGTCAATTATCAAGCGTCGATTAGGTCAAACTCAAACACCAGTGCGGCTTGAGGAATCACGATCCAATGGTGGTATCAAAATTGCTAAGAAGAGGTTTTCCAAGTCTGCTAGTTTTATCAAGCCTGTTAGGGTTGGGGTTAGAACTACGTCTAGGTTTACCAAATGCTCATCTAATGATTCTGCTACTGCTGCATGTTTTAGTGAAGCAACTTGTTCATCCAAATTCAGAAGCACAGCTTTCCCTGATGGAGATGAGTCACCGCAGCATTTGGATATGGGAATTACTACGTCTGCCGGAGCATCATCGTCCAAGAATGTCTGTCCGTATAAGTATTGTTCACTCCACGGAGCTGGCCGTCCTCAATTGAAGCGCTTTGGGTCTATTAGGAGACCAGCACCATCCCGGACGAACTACAATTCCAAGCCCAAAGTACGTATTCAAAACCAGGCAGCTCAGCTTGCCAGGGATGGTGAAAATGTGCTATCAAACTCAAACATCACCCGCACGGTTACAAATAGGGACATTTATGAAAAAGAAAATACAACACAAGGGAACCCCATGAGCCTGAGACACCAGCTTTCAGAGGCTGTGGAGGTTACCAAGGATGAAAAGCCGAGAGAGGAAAATGAGAAAACCACGAGGGTGTGGCGTTTGATATATCACAGTATGTTATCAGCCAAGTATCGATCCGAGCTGTATTCCCAAGTGAATGCAGATAGTATCCCTGCACCTGTTCAGGAGAACAGTTTGCAAGTCAAAAGTGAAGAATTGCCTGCAGTAATGCCTACATTCGAAAGCTCTCAGATGGATGCTGTTAAGCTTGTGGAAGACGCAATTGATGAACTGTTTCTTCCTGAATTGGAGGAGCAGGTACAAAATAATCAAACCGGCGGGACATCAGAGAGAGTCGCTCATGAGAGCAATCTTAATGATTTTTCCAGCATCGTCGACCATTGCACAATAGATAGTGTCAAGGCTAAGGAGGTGAATCCATTTTCTAGAGTGGGGAGCGAATCCATGTCGAAGAATTGGAGCAAGTTGAAACAAATAGTGCTTTTGAAGAGATTCGTGAAGGCATTAGACAAATTAAATGATCTTAAATTCAAAGAGCCTAAATTCCTGAATGTGGATGTCGATCCTGAAATGGAGAAAGTCAGACTCAGGCGTCAAACAACAGATGAAAAGAGACTTGCGGATGAGTGGATGCTGGATTATGCGCTAAGGCAGGCTGTGGCCAAGTTAACTCCTGCACGGAGAAAGAAAGTTGAACTCCTAATAGAAGCCTTTGAGTCTGTCATTCCACTATCAGAAAATGGAACTACTCAGAGCTATAACAAATCCCTTTCCAGCTCTACAGAATCATCTGGTCATTTGTTCACAGAAGAAATTCAACCGCCTTCTACTCCATTTGAAGAAGTTGAACGAGAGGGTACCGGGATCACACATACCGATCAAAAGCCTTCTTTAATCTTACCGAAAGATACTCACGAATTGAAAGGGCCGCCTAGCTCCCTATTGCCTCAAGATCGCCCACCTTTACCCACTGCCCGTTCCCTAAAGCATAAACTTGCAGAGGGGGGCTCAGGTGTTCTTGAGGAATTTGTTTCAAATACCGAGAGTTTTCATAAACTAGAGCACAACCAATCATCTACAGTCACAGGCCTTATAAGGCACTACGATAATGGGTTTGAGCGTACAAAGACGAAGAGTATATCAACTTCACTTCGTTCTGTTGATTCAGGCTATGATAACACTGAGACCAGCTGCGGGACAAATGTAGTTTCTATATTAAACCATGAAACTGTACAAGAGGATCCTTTAAGGAGCGATTCTGCGAAGCAAAGGGATTTTGATGTTCAGTTGGATAACCAGAAGTATTTTAAGATGTGGGGAATGATATATAATCATGTGGTCTCTGGTGATGCCGCTAAAATTGGTAGTGATCTTCATATTACTGAATCGGTTGACGGTAGAGAAGCAATGGACTCAAAACTGGATGCTGTCAAGCTAGTGGAAGATGCCTTGGATGAGATGCTTCTTCCAGAATATCACGACCAATCATCAGATGAACAATCAGTCACCAGTGACCAAGATCACCTAGAGAGGATGGATAGCGAAAGCGTGGACTCTGAAATCTCAACTCCCAAGGATTCTGTTAGCTTTTACTTTAAAGACTACCATAAAATGAAAGCCAAAGCCTCTGGTGAAGCTGATGTTAAAGCTTGTGTTGCGACTCATACACAGGAACCTAACACAGCTGATAAGACGGTAAGCAAAACCAATAGGTTGAGATTCAATGGCTGGAGTAATCTAAAGAAATTTATATTACTCAAGCGTTTTATCCGAGCTGTAGACAAATTGAAGAAATTCAACCCAAGGCAGCCAAACTATTTATCCTTAGAACCTGATCAAGAACCAGAAAAGGTCAGCCTTAAACATCAAACTTCAGCCGACAGGTTGAGTGCGGAACAATGGATGATTGACAACGCGATTCAACAAGTTGTCGCCAGATTAACTCCAGCTCGGAAAAGAAGAGTTGAATTGCTTGTAGAAGCTTTTGAAACTGTCGATACAGTTCTTCCATCGCCTAGCACCAGGACTCCTCTGAAGCATAGTTGGCCATCTGCTCCTCATGCTAAACACTTCTAGTTCATCGGTACATCATCTGAAGGTACTAACTTCGATAATTACTGCTGTTTTATTTTTTTTCATACTATACGTGCTGGCCTTCACCTTCAGACCTATTTATGACTCATCTGGTTCATCCAATCCATGGATTAAAAAACATATTGATCTAGTGCACAGGTTGGGTTTGAGCAAACAGAAGCACAGGAATATCACGTTGCAAGCTGAAGTTATATTCCATCGGACAATTCTGACCATAGTTGCTTGCTTCAGTGTTAGGAGATATATGACATGATTGGCTACCAGAAAATTTCTTGTGGAATTGGCATGAGTCACCAAAATGCAAGAAGCTGTTACTTATTACTGAAGCTATTCCACAATCATTTTCCAGTGGAGCAATATTCTATTTTGCTGCTGCGTGTTTTATTTATTCATTTTTCTGTCCATAATTCCTGAACCTACCTATTAAACATCACTTTTGCAAATAAAAGTAGTCTTCCAAGATAACTTATATATATTTCTGGCGTTTTTTTTTAAAATTATATATTTCTAAATTTTGGATTACTAAATTAATTCGAAATAGGTAACCTTAGTTGTGATTTCCAAATATACTATTATTAATTTAAAAAAATCTTAATTTCAGAATTACTAAATTGGATAAGTCCCCTCTTTTTTCCTTCTTCTATTTATACCTCCTTGCCTTGTACCTTGCGAGACAAACTGTCATTAATCATTCAGAATGGCTGGCCTTCAGTATAACTACTGGTTCTTCCCCACTGATTACTTGTACCCACGTCCCGTCGCGGAGCCAGCAACGGTGCCTGTTCCACCACAACTAACATCAACCGATCAAGAAAAGATCAAAGAAACTTCAAGAATGGTCAGTAAATCTTCAGCACCTGTTGTCCAAGTCTTGCAAAAAATCCAACACGAAGAGCGCTAATCCGCAAGGAAAAGTGTATTAATTAGTTTTGAAGATCGTTACACACTAACATCTGAATTTGTCACGCAGGTTTCTGATAGGTTTTTTTCTTTCTTTCCAGAGTTGTCCTCAGGTTACTCAGATGGATAGAAATTTGTAACTGTTCATCTTTTGCTACCTCTTCTAGAATAGTTTCTTTTCACATGCATTACATATAGCTTGTTGTAATTTTTTTCCGATGACTTGACTCATCGGCTTACCAATATATAGCATACAGTTCTGGTTTATAGTTGATGTGCATGAGCACGCACAATTTATATCTTGAACTAAACTTAATGACTTCTGAATTGTCGTGATCAAGATTCAAGATGTTGCTAACACTATTTTTTGACGAGAAAATCAGAAGAAAAAAAAGTAGAACTAATTTTCATAATTGCTGATTTTACAAAAACAATGACAGTGCGATCTAGAAATAGTTTACAGCAACAAGGTAGCCCTGACCGGCGAAGGAGGGGGGAACAGATCAAGGCATAGCTAAACATTATTATTGCGTTCATTTTGCTGGAATGGAATCATTTGGAATGGAATGGAATGATGAATCTAGAATGGAATTCAGTACATATTCATCCTTCCATCCCATATGATTCCATTCAAGCGAAGTGAATGCAATATTTTTTTTTTCACATAAAGCTGGCATTTATTTACATCAAGGATTTTAACTGATTTTGAGGTTGAGATATCTTCTGCCAATTTGCTTTGTTCCGTGACATTGAATGTATTGCTAAGTACAATAACTTGTGCAAGGTGATACAGACTTAAGAGTAATCAAGGTTTCATTAGTTGAAATAACAACTATTATTATGTTAAGTGTGTTTGCTAATTGTATTTTTACTAAAAAAAAATAGCAAAAGTTGTAAGCCGCAAAGGATTATCAAAGTCCTAATTCCTCGTCTCAACTTCTCTTCTTCTTCGTACTAAAGATGCCTTGAAGCTTACCCTCTTTGTGATATCTAGTTAAACCATTATTTGCACTTGGAACTTCATTTTATAAGCATTAGTATTATATTTGCAAAGAAGCATAATTATTTCATTGCATCATTGCTTTAGGTTTAAGTTGAACTTGGCATTTAAAAAGATGAGGATGAGTTGAAGCTGTCAAGTAGTAACCTATGGACCACTGACATGTTGTGGTCAAGATAGCAGACTACCTTTAAATTTCCAGTGGAGCATATGGAAGGACCATGAAACTATATATAGTGTCTTGTAACTTGGTATCATGTTAGTTATCCAACAATCCAATTCTCGTTTAATTCCACACTACCCACCTACCAGTTGAGGCCAACCTACCCCAGCTCATAAACACTATCTGATTCTGATTTAGCCTTTTGCACTCAGTCTTACCTTTACTTGCCTCTGCGGAGAGTGTGTCACTTCTCTTGCATCCGTTTTCAGTTACACCGAGAGGAAAATGCAGGGAGGTCAGACTGTGATCCAGGAGCCAGTTAACCTCTCCTCAATTCTTACTTCTTCAAAACCAGTCAGTTAGCAACACTTGCTCAGTTTCCTGAATTTCACGTTCTTAGTTACAAAATGTACAGTTTTTTATTGTTGTTGAAATTTTGCAGAACTATATAACGTCGTTGACAAAGATTGTCGGGACTCTTGGACCCAAGTCATGCTCAGTTGAAACCATTGAGGAATGCCTTAAAGCAGGAATGTCAGGTAATTTATTTTCCTTACCCAAATATTCTTCATTTTCAACTACAAAGAATATCAACTCAAACTACTTTTTATCTCTTTTCTGTGTGGTTTATCTGCAGTGGCACGCTTTGATTTCTCATGGTTAGACAGCGAGTACCACCAGAAAACTGTTGACAATTTAAGGGTTGCTGTAAAGAAGTGTGGGAAGCTTTGTGCTGTAATGTCTTTTCTTCTCGAATATCTTACTTTTAAATCAGCTTGTCTGATAGTTACATAAAATTTACAAAACATGTTGGCAACAGGTCATGCTTGATACAATGGGTCCGCAACTTCATGTCGAAAACAATACTGGAAATCCTATTGAGCTCAGGGAAGAACAACTCCTGACAATCACCCCAGATATGACTATAAAACCATCCGCGCAGATCTTACCTGTTAAGTATGACAGTCTCGCTAAGGTACTTGTTTAAAAAAATTCAGTATCAAATTTTTGGCAGAAGCTTCAGGTTCATATTGAGTATATTTACTGGCGCCTTTGCAACCATTGCTTCTTCACCACACACAGAGCAAATTATCTCCGTATCAATAAGTATGATGTAGAATGTACTAAATGGCAGTCTTGCTGATGACTGATGTGATTTGTGAGACAGGCAGTCAAGAAGGGTGACACCATTTTTCTTGGCCAATACCTGTTCACTGGGAGCGAAAGCACATCAGTTTGGCTTGAGGTATATATGGATCAATAATGATTTCTTTATCGCAAAAGTACAATTAGGTGCTAGAAAAGAAGAGGGAAAAAAAACTGATCATCATGAAGCACTTTGCTCGTCTTCATTCCTTGTTCAGGTTGTGGAAACAAGGGACTCAGATGTCATTTGTTTAGTTAAGAACAATGCAGTGCTATCCGGGTTCATCATTACCATCCATGTATCTCAAGTTCGTATTAATTTGCCAACTTTGAGTGACACTGACAAACAGGTATTTCTAAGCTCCCTGTCATAAAAAAAGATTTCAGTGCCAAAAATCATCATATGAAAGTATTATCTTGAACTTTTTCCATGTAACATATTCAAAGGTAATATGTGACTGGGGTGCTCGAAACAGTGTCAGCTTTATTTCACTCTCACATACAAGACATGGTGACGATGTTCAAGAGGTCTACCTCAGCTCATTCATTGTTCTTCTTTATGTGTTTTGTCAGCTCATATTCTGGAGTATATATGCGGTTTCTTTGGACTGTAATATCACTGAGATCAAAATTTCCCATTTGCAGCTGAGATCCTTTCTAAAAGCTAACAATCTCGGAGAGATTCAAATACTTGCTAAAATCGAAAATGTTGAGGTATATATATACTCCAATATTTATGTGACACAGGAGCATTTTATTTCATATTTTCTTGCAGGCAAGACGAACTGGGAAATAGTTGCATTCTCCTCATTTATTGCCATTCAACTTTCTCCTCAGGGTTTGAATCACTTTGACAGCATCCTCAGTGAAGCAGATGGCATTATTCTTGGCCGCGGGAATTTAGGCATAGACCTGCCACCTGAAAAGGTTGTAATGCTTCAGCTTTCTTCAAAAAAAAAAAAATTTAAGTGGCCATCCTTAAATGTTCTGATGCAGATGTTTGTGCAACTGAATTTGTTACGGTTATGTTATGCAGGTCTTTTTGTTTCAAAAATCTGCTATATACAAATGTAACATGATAGGAAAATCTGTAATGGTATCTCGTGTGATGGATAGTATGACGGAGAATCTACGACCAACGCGTGCTGAAGCCACAGACGTTGCCAATGCTGTGCTTGATGGTTTCTGATTTTTTCTTTTAAATGCATTTTATACTTTAGGCCTACAATTCATCACACTCACTTGTTATTGCTGGTCTTGTGTCGTATGGTAGGGACTGATGGTATACTATTAGGGGCCGAAACGTTCAGGGGACAATATCCTGTCGAAGCCATTAAAACTGTTGGGAAAATATGCTCTGAAGTGAGTCTTACATTATCATTGCTGAGGAGTGAAAAGGTTCTTGTATTTGTTACCACAATTTCGAAAAATACTACAGGCTGAAAAGGTGTATAACCAAGCCGGACACTATAAAAGACTTGTAAGTTCCATACTAGACTCCATGACTCACGCAGAAGCAGTAGCTTCATCTGCGGTAATATCATCGGAAACTACTCTCAGTGTTTTCCATGGTGTAACCATTTTGTACAACTCACTTAAACATGAGCATTACTGAGCAGGTACGCGTCGCTGCAAAGGTAAAAGCTGCAATGCTGATAGTGTTCACATCGTCAGGCAGAGCTGCAAGGTCTGGTAATTACCTCAAATTAGAACGGCAAGATATTTAACTTAATTTTGACTAGATTCTTTTTTTTTCATTTGGTGTAGATTGATAGCAAAATATAGGCCAGTGCTGCCAGTGTTTGCAGTTGTGATTCCTCGCCTCAGCACAAACGCTTTAAAGTGGACATTCAGCGGAACTTTGCAGGTATCTATTTCTTTCATAGCATAACGAAAGTACTTATAATCCTGCAAGATACTCATTTTAAGATATTTGAATTTCAGGCAAGGCAACTGCTTGGTGTCCGGGGAGTGTATCCTATATTAGCAAGCTCGAATGGAGTATGCATCATGAATATTTTTGTTCGATGATCGAGTAGGGGAAATAAAATGACTCAAAATGTTTTTTAACATGATTTCTCTGTGACTGGTCTGTTATAGGTTATGACAGGAGGCTGCAGTGAGGAGTTTGGCCTCAAAGTTGCGCTTGAACATGCGAATTCAGTCGGTCTTCTCAAGCAGTATGATAAAGTAGTCATATTTCAAAAAATAAGAGACTCTTTTGTTGTTAAAGTACACGAATATGTTTCGTAACAAGTCAGTTGATGGTTTCTGAGCAGAAAATTCGAACTTGTAACGACTTTCAGTACCTTCCTTTTGCAGGAACAAGAATAAATAGCTTAGTACTTATCTGCTCTATGATACTGGAAACAAAAGGATGTTTTTTTTTTTAAAGATTCTTGTTTGTCCGTATTTCGTTTATGTTATATTGCATCTACTGTTTTTGGAAATTATTTTCAGGAACCTGAAGAGCTGGCCAACACTACTGGCTTATCAGTACTGTTTTTCCACTTTTGTTTCGTGTCACCGAAATTTGTATGATTACTCGTTGGAAACTCAAGAACTTCAACCGGGGGGTCAAGATTCATTTAAAAGTGCAGATGGCTGACGTTATCTAAGCTAGATCAGAAAGAAGAAGAAAAAAATCATAACGAGAAGGATCACTTACAAAACAGCAACAAGTTCGTCATATCTTGATCTCCTTCTAGTACACGAAATGTCTTCTTCGTCGTTAGACTTCCTCTTTTCCGATTGCTGTTGCTCGTCTTGTTGTAGTTGTGACTGAATCTCTGTATTTTTTGATTCAGCCTCCTGAGTTTGATCACTCTTTCTGATTTTACCCATGGATTTCAGCATATGAGATTTAAGGCTGCTCACATCGGCCAGTTTCATCGGCTTTAAAAAGAATTCCTCTGCTCCTTCCTCCAAGCATCTGTTGTTGTAAATGTAATATAGCAGGCAAGCTCAGGAAATGATTTTCCTTGAAAAAATATCTTATCATTTCCAGTAGCCATGTCCAAGCTCAATGTTTTACCTTGTAATTCTGGACGGAACATTTTCCGACGACATTATAACTACTGGTATGTTCTTCAAAAATGACGATTCCTGCACATTTAAGGATATAAAATTAAAGTGGACTGAAACAAAAATGCAATCTCAACCAATGCACTAGCATCTTTTTAAGTTTCATATTGCAGGTAGGAATGACAGATGAAAAATTCTGAAATTATCTAATGAGATTTATCAGGGAGGTACAGTAATATTTACACTTTTACGGGTCAGCAGAACGATCGATCAAGCTCTACGACGAGACGAGACGGCACAGGAAAGGTAAGAGAACAAAGTTAATTGAAATCTAGAAACATGATTATTTAAGTACCTTAATTTTCTTGAGCAAATCATAGCCTGTCATCCCGGGCATGCAGTAATCTGTTATCACAAGGTTCACTTCCACATCCTTAAAAAAAAAAAACTTTCATGACACCGAAGAATATTTTTAATGGATCCACAAACTGAATACTAAAATTAGCTTTCAGACGAAATGACATGAATTTATATGAAACCAAAAGTCAAAGCTTGAAGAACTACCTGATGATTGTTGTCTGGAGAAGTAGATTGAGAAGTTGGATTGGTGGAGTCATATTCACTCAGACCCAGAAATTCCAAGGCCTTGCTACCAGAATCAACTGTAGTAACTGCAACAAACCATTACATGTGTTCGATCAGCAACTTGCACTAACCAAATCTAGAAAATACAAAGCTGAGAAAATCATAGCATATGTGCAAACCTTGGTAGGATGAGGTCTTGAGGAGCCTCTCAATGAGCTTTCTGTCTATTATGCTGTCATCAACTGCCAAAACATGGAATTGAGATTCAGCTGCCATCCCCATTCTGAAAACTGATCAATCCAAAGGCAGAGAAAAAAGATGGAGTTTTTTTTTTGTATTTGGCTAGTGAGGGCAAATGGGAGGAGGTTTGGTTTTGTTGAGGTTCTTTTTTCTATTCCTTCTTTATTTGGATGTCTTTTTTTAAATTTGTTTAATTTATTTCCTTTTTTTGGGATCTTATAAAAATGGGATGAGTTGGGGTTGGGGCTGGGTCTGGCTGGGGCTGGGAGGTGAAATGATGAGAAGGACATTGTAATTGAAGTGAGACCCACCAAAATCTTCATCCCCATAATGCAATATCTTGACAGCATTTTATCCCAAATCTTGCAAGAAAAAATTCCCATTTTGAATTCCAAACCATGGAATTTTACAATTTCACATGAAACCCGTTTCTCTCATGGCCATTTTAAGTTCTAAAACTGATCACCATTGTCCAATCTTGCTGATGCATTCAGTAAAAAAAGTCCCTTAACTCAATTCGAGGACATTGAAGAGAATTTTCAGCCCTGGAGAGAAAAAAAAGAAGAAGGAATGGCGGTGGAGGGTCCAAGAAAGTCCTTGGAAGAGATGCAGGTGAGGTCAGCAATGGTGTCATATTTTTGCTTCTCCGTCCCTGGACTTACTCACCATATTCTCATCAGCCACCAAACCACTGCATAATTTCTTTCCCATAAAAACCAGCCCTTGATCTCTTTTCTCAATTTTTTTGCAGTTCCATTTGCACATTTGATTATATTTAGCTACTCAAAAGATTTAGTTTGTATTTTAGAATAATTGAGTTTAAATAGCCGTAACTTTACACTTTTTACACGAAACTACCCATAACTTCTTCTTTTTTTTTGCATAAAATCATCCATATGTTCACTTCTATTTTTAAGAAATCACTCCCATGACTCATCCATTACCTATGTTAACTAATTAGTATTTTATCAAAAATATTAAAAAAATTCAAAATTCAAAAAACCACTCAAAAAATCTCTAAGAAATCTGAAAATTTTCTTCAAGGAGTTGATAAAATAATTATATAATTAAATTATCAAATTATGTTAATTATTTATCTCCCTATTGATAAACAAAATACCATCTGAGTTTTTTCACTGCATTTTTATTGGTAATTTTGATTTTTTAAATCTTTTGATTGGAACTTGAAAATGATGATGAAGAGAATACAAGAAGCAAAAAAAAGGGGTCAGACACATTTTTCTTTTTCGATTTTGGGTGAAGATGAATGTTGTAGTATAGTATATGCAGTATACTAATATTTATAACAATTTTCATGCACAGATATAACTGGCGGTGAAGGCTATTATTATTTATGTTCATCAATTGATTCAACTACGTTTTTCTACATTTTGGTAAAAATGATTTTTTTTTAAACTGAATGTAATTTGGATTTAATTTTTGTGTGTAACCTCTTGACTGAAGTGAACATATTAGTGGTTTTATTTTTAAAAAAATAAGTTGTGAGTGATTCAGCACAAAAAGTCAAAAGTTACACGTGCATTTTTATTTTTAATTAAGGTTGGTTTGGGTATTGTGTTGTGTACTTATGTGAATCACAGCTGGCTGGATTGGCTTATAGCTTAGGGTGTAGAAAAACTGGAGGAGAGCATGGACATGGAGGAAGGAGCATAAAACAAGGAAACTGAAGATGAATAGAGAGGTTACATAGGTGCCCCCCCAGCCCCAAGAACCTCTTACCATGTGTTCCTCCATCAGATCAGGTTTTATGATCACTTTATCCCTACCACTGTCTCCACTGTCCATTACACTTGCACTTGGTTTTTTACTTTTGGGACCATTAAATCAAACTCTAAGATTCTGTCTCGATTTTTTCTTCTTCTTCTTCATATTAGTTTTTTTTACATTTCTATTACCACTGGTTTCGATGCAATTAACAATCTTTGTTATTGCTAATACAGCCAGCTAGTTGCTACTTAATATATATGGAGTAATGTTTAAGTAAACAAATCCATCCGTAATTCAAATCTACCCTCCAATGAGACTCCACTCGTGTACTAACCCAACCGACACAAACACACTTAATCAAATGGTCTAGCTACTCAATTCAATTGGCAAAAAGGGGAAAAAAATGGTGATATACTGATAGGTTGCAAAATCAAGATTTCATTGAGCTCTTAAAATATGAGAAGAAAAAAACACTCACTTATAAAAAGAATCAAGGAGGGTATGAATTATGATCATGAAGACGAATTCTAATACCAAGGTTACTTTTCAATATATAAAAAACTGATTGAATGAGGAGATCATATCATATCACCATTCACATGGAACTTTGCATATCATGTCACAGCGAATATAACTTCGACAACTAAGCGTCTTTGCATAGTTTATAACTTACTGAATACCACTATTACTGCCAATATTAAATGGACCTTTGTGAAGGCTTGGTCCCCTCCATTGTCCCCTCCTTTCATCAGTCTATTCCTTCCAACATTGAAAATTGCCTAGTATTTATCTCACCTGAAATAAAGAGACAGCAATTGTATGATGGTCGCTGAAAAATTTCTATGTAAAATGCAACAATGTAGTTGTGAAGATCTCTTCGAAGGTGCATGTTTAGTTAAAGGACGTGACATGCTGCAAATATGGTATGAGTCGTTATGATACGGTATGCTATGGTTACCATTGCTTAAGCCGAAGGAGTGGCCACTAAGCTACCCTACACTCGTACACCTTTAATAAGGGTGTACAGTTTTATTTGGTTTTCGAGTTTGCATATTTGTTGCGTATATGCTTGTTTAAGGGCACAAGATCTTCTTGCCACCTCAAGAAGATTTCATCTTCATATAACTAACTATTAATGTGATTCCCAGCCCTTACTTTACAGCTTGAGCAAGGTCAACTAAGACACATTTAGCTTCACATTCATGAACCTGATTACTTTAATACACAATGATCCGTCCCCCGTATCTTGATTTTATTGGGGACAATTAAACACGCGACTAAATGAAGCCAAGTGAATATATTCAAGCACCTCCATTATTACTATTATTTTTGTACACCTTCCAACTCCAACTATTCAACTCTTGAAAAGCTATTGCAAGCCCAACATATAATAAACTGGATCGGACTACTAAAAATGTCATTCCGGATGACCCATAAAATGAGTGAACCATTTGAAAAAACATATAACAATCTGTAATTTGCAAACAAGATAGTGCAAATGGTAGTTGGGCCTGCACATGCATCTTTATTCTTGGGTATTTTCAAAAATCAACTGAAATCTTTTGACTATTTACAATCAACCTGCGCATTCACATGACTTGAATCAAGGTAAGGCAGGGTATCAAGTCTTAGCTCATACCTTAACAGGTTCTGAATACTACTATATCACGCAAAAAAAGTTATATAGACAAGTCGGTTGCCTTTTCTTACATAGAGCCTAATTGACACTAAAACTGTTTCAGGGTTTGTTCATTGTACTCGTATCACACGTTTCTGCTAAAAAAATGAAAAGAAAAACACATGAAAAAAGAGCATCAGCAAACCTCGCACCGAAGTTCTTTAAGGCTAGGAAACAGTGCTTGTCAATGGATCTTCCATTTGCTTTGCACCGCCATACAAACTTCTGCGATACACCAAGCTGCACTAAGAGGATAACTGGAAACTGCAAGATGAATATTCACCTGAGTTCCTTGCACACATGACTTTCCTAAATCCTACCGGATCAACAGTTATAACCAGCAGAATACACCACGTGAATATTACAACAACACATACTTGCTATTTCTTAAAATCAAACAACTGTGTACATGAAAATTACATGATGTAATTACCACTGCATGACAAAAAGGCAAACAACAAAAGGGTTGCAAAATCCTTTTATTCGTTGAATGGTGATGAATGACCAGCTTATGATTAAAAATACTAAAAACTACTTGCTTTTCCCACCATAGGCCTGAACAGCAATTTGTTAAGAAAGAATAAAAATAAATCATCCGTAGTCGTCCACTCAGAAAATTTTCCATTGCAAATCTCAGAAAATAATGCAACAGACCTCGAACTCGAATACTGTCAAGGTGGTAGACTCAACTACAAGAAATACCTGACATGGTATTTCACATATCTATCATGTATCAACAAATATTAAATGATGAGCGGTACATATTTAGATACAAACAATTGACTGTCTCAGACTCTCAGTCAATCATCTAACTGAAGTACTGAACAACATTAGGAAAATAACTGTATGGAGTTCAATAGAGACAATTCTTGAATAAGAACTCATGCTTACTTGATACATAGTCATCCGTATACTCTTGGTCGATTTTTCCATGAGCCGTCGCACCCACCTGTTTAGAATAGCACAACGTTATTGAAGATGAGAAGAATAATGTCTCCTAAACAAAGAAGCACAGGACATTGTTTGTAGCTTACCACAAACACAAGGTTTTCACCATCTCCAACTGTATTCAGGTAGTTTGACATGGTAACAGATTTTTCTGAACTATATGAGAAACCTGACAGCAGTAGAAAGAAAACATTATTGTCAAATTACACCATCAAAATCAATCCAATGAAGGCCAAAGCACATCCATACTCACCAATTTTATGGGAATTCATGGGTAAGTACTGAGTAACAGGGTTCTTGATCACACGTAGAAGTTTCTCCCTTTTTGAAGCTGCAGTAATGCTTAACTTCTGTAGCAACTGCACTGCATCACATTCAATGGCATATTATTTACCTATGAGTTTCCATGTCATAAGTATCAAATGCTTGCAGTAAAATTAGAACTCAGTAATGCCATTGATGTAACAAATACACATGATGCAAGTAAATCTCTTATATGTCCTTGGAAGACGAACATGTGGTTTAACTTCAAAAAGAACACCCTTCTGGGTTCTCACATAAACCGCACGCAACCTTCCTGCTTTGTTAAGGGGGCTGTCCAGTATAGTCAGTAGAGCATGCGAGTTCAGATATCAAGATTTCAGTGACTAACTGTAGTGAAAACTATTAAGTATAATACAATTTTCCATATTTTCAACAGAAATTGCGTCCGCTAGAATTTCTATAAAGCTCGGCATCCGTTTTGCTTCTTTGAGTTAGTCTGTTAGTATGCTATATAGGCAACTAGCATACCTGATGCGCAATGGCTGGCCGATAATCAGCAGGTTTTTTATTGTTCTTCTTGAGAAAATTGGTGTGATCCTCTGCACTTAATAGTTGATAACCCTATTGCTAAAAAAACAATTAAAGTATCAAGCTGAAGCCTTGTTCCAAGTACGAATTCGAAATCAGAAAGACTAAAATTAAAGAGCATACTTATCCAACTTTGGCAACTTCAAGTGATGCGTCCTCGAGAATAAATATAACCCCACTCTTTTTGTCAGTCGTTTCTTGAGGAGGAAGCGGAATACCGGGCAATTGATCTACATCATCAGAATCCTCTACAGTTTTAGGAATTTTTTGTTCACGATTCTCATCCTGCTCAAGAAGCTGTTCTTCCTCAGGGGATCCCTCCCTCTCATTTTTCATTTCAGAATGCTTCCGCTTCTTCCCTTTCACTCCGAATGGCCTTCCCATTCTTCTACCAACTAACACGTACACAAATTTCAATTCATACACTTTCAATACTTTTTCAAAAAAAAAAAAACATGAGACAGCTTAAAAGAAATACCTTGTTCGGCTTCTGCCGCAGTGTTGAACTTCAGAGGCTTGTCGGGGAATTGAGATGAGGAAAAAAAAACACTGCTTGCGTGGCTGCAGCCTGCAGGTATCAATCAAGCGACGAGCAAAATTGTGGCGGTCGAGCGACTGTTAGAGTAACAACCTAGTGGTTGATATTAATTTGATCGACGGAGCCCTAGTATTTGGTTTGTCGGCCCATTTATGATGGATTTTAACTCGCTAACACAGCCCAGCTGCATTTGCCAGTTATGTGTTGTGATGGGTGGATAAAGATTGAGCATGATATAAAAAAGAAAGTTTAAGACCCCATTTTGTCCGCGCAAAATTTACAGCATCGAAAGGAAAGTATGATGGAAAATGATGTTTGATTGTACAAGAAAGATCAAAAAATAACAAAAATCTGGTACAAACTAGGGAAGGAATCACGCAAGAATAACCAAATTCATGATAAATTATTGACCAACAGTGGAAATAAAATATCAAATTATTTCAAGTTTCATTTGTTAATTCTTGTATCTATAGTCTATACTGTTAATAACTGGGGAACCATATTTGACCGTTTCTTTTTTTCTTCTTAAGGCTCCGTTTGGTTGCGAGGAAAAAGAAGAGAAAATGAAAATTTTGAGTAAAAATGAAATTATGTGTTTGGTTGTAAAGGGAAAAAAATGCAAAAAATAGGCAAATTGAGATCAAATTTTCCTTACAACTTTCTCATGAGAAAATCGTTTTCCTTTAAATTTTCTTTTCCTCACTTTTTTCCCGCAACCAAACGGAGCCTAATAGTCTATTTTGGAGAAAATACATATTATAACTACTAATTACCAAAAATGCATAGTATAACTGTTTTCTTAACCAAAAACCCAACAACCCATAGTTTTTGAAAGCAACAAAGACTTGCTTAATGTAGAACATGGACACATTGTTTGAATTTTTTTGCCAACATAACAATTATACAATGAATTTTTGGTAACTAATATATAGTTATAGTATGGATTTTCTATAAAATGTGCTATTATAGTATGAATTTTCTGCAGTTGTCCCTCGTGATAGTTCAAAGTTATTTAAAACTCATTTGAACTTGTTCAAAGCTAAGCT
>JAWWMW010001911.1:17605-30493 GCA_035048345.1 Echeveria elegans
TTTGATATAATTTTAAAATAATGTAATAAAAATATTTAATAATATTATTATATTCATGGTCCGGACTATTGGTTGGGTCGTGGGAAGGACCGGGTCTTCGTCTGGATAGACTAACTTTCAGTTCAACCCACCTGTCAGTCCATTGGTGTGCTGCGAAGACACAAGTCCTGTCACAAATCTTTGTCCACTGGTGCACTTGCCCTTATTTACAAACTAGTGACTTTTGAGGTTGGATAAAAATAACCGTCATATTTTATTCCTCAATTATAAATAGAGTAGAGATTATTATATTTGAATTTTCAAATTCCAGATAGAGGTAGTACTCAGCAACGAGTTACGAGTAGTAAAGATATACAGAAAATAAAGTTTTTGTATATCACTTCGAGGGTTCATTTCAAAATTTAGTCGATTTTTTGATTCAATCGTTGGGATCATACAATGAATAATTGGCTTCAAATCTAAGATATAAAGTCTTTTTATTTATTAAGAAAGACATTTATTGGATAGCGTTGAGATCTTGTCATTGTTTCTCAATTTTATTTCAAGTAAACGGAATGGCATAATGTAATTGTTCTCACCCTTAATACGTACTTTTGTATCCTCGAATTTTCTTTAAGTACCTATTTTGGGCTTACAAGGTTTTACTTCAAATAATAAGAATTTTTTTCATAAAGTACGGAAAATGATGCACCCACGATTTTTATTAAAATTCAAATGTGTACTGTTTTCTATTTGTTACTCCCTCTCTCCCATTATATAGTTTCCTTTTCCTTTTTAGGCGTCCCAAAATATAAGTCTCGTTTCCTTAAATGGAAATTTTTTTCAATCACATTTACACTCTCTCTACAATCTATTCACTTTCCACTCATTCTCTTTCATACTTTTACCTCACATAACACAATTTTCTTAAAAATCGTGCCAAACTTCAAATGAGATCTATATAATGGGACGAAGGGAGTACGTCTTTTTGAAATTTGGTAGACACGTAGATCAGTGCATCTACCAAAACTGGAAACAGATTAGAATTACTGTACAGTTACTTCTCTTGCAGTGACCCTTATTTATATTGCATATCTAGCTAATACAAATGTATAATTATCAATTAACACGCAGGTCTAGCGGCATCTCCATCAATACTGAGACGTCATTCCAAAGATCAGGCAACTTCAAGTAATACACACCTTCCACGCCACCGAGACGAGAATAATAAACAACCTCCAAGCATGGGTGCGGAGGAATGAAAGACTCTTAAATGGAGAGTAAAAACTCTCATTAAGAAAATGTGGTGAAAAAAATTTGAACGAGTCTTTTTGTCCAACTTCTCAACCAATAGGCCACCATCCCATTGTCCAAATGATAGTTTGAATTGAATCTTGTTTCAAGCACCGATCTATACTTTCTCTTTGTAAAAGTATATAAATACGGTAAGCGAGCCCAATTGAGACAGACCCTTTGCTCAGTTAGGATTGGGCTCCTACGTTTGGGCTTCAAATCCAGATTACTAAACCGCTGAGGTCGTGGGTTGAGATGAGATGTACTCCTCCTAAATGTTGGGTGAGCGTTCAAAGCAGCTACGACATGTTTGTCGTTACGTAATGTTCCACCTCCCCCATTGATCCAACCATCCGCTGACCCATCTGGAGGTACTCGTTTCGGACCCGGCCGAGCCGTACGCTGTGTTTCATTCAACAAAGCCACAACACAACATTTAAGACGACATCATCATCGACTGAAATCTTCAAAACAAACATATCCATCTTTCTTTACATCCACCTCTCCGATCATCCGCTCAAACTCATTCAAATCACACTTCTCATCTCCCAACTTACTCAACCCGTTCAACAACTCCTCCGCCGTGATCCTCACGTCACTATTCACAACAAAGTAATTAAACGCATCTTTCAACTCGGACGTCCTCGCCGGCTTCCCAAACGCCTGCGATCCAGTAGCACCAAACGACTCAAAACTGGATGATGTCAAACTAGTGGAAGATGCATTGGATGAGATGCTTAATCCATAATATCAAGACATATCATCGGATGAACAATCAATCACCAGTGATCAAGATCACCTAGAACGGGTGGATAGCGAAAGCACGGACTCCGAACTCTCAACTCCCTGTAGAACCTGATCAAGAACCAGAGAAGGTTAGCCTTGCCCTTAAACATCAAACCTCAGCTGACAGGTTGAGTGCGGAACAGTGGATGATCGACAACGCGATTCAACAAGTTGTAGTCAGATTAACTCCAGCTCGGAAAAGAAGAGTTGAATTGCTTGTTGTTGAAGCTTTTGAAACCGTTGAGACCTTCCTGTATTTAATGAAATTTTGTCACCATTCCTGGTCAGTTTATTTTTAAATTTTTAGTAAAATGTATCCAGATATATTGCGTAATAGTAAAAATGATGAAATGTAGGAAGATATGGAAACTGTTTCGGGTTTTCAATTTTCTTCCCCCCTATTTCTGATTTTTATATATTTATATTTCCTAATTTTGAATTACTAAATTAATTCGAATTAGGCAACCAAAACTGCAATTTTTAATGTCTTGTGTCCATATGTAATATCATCAATAATTTTTTTTTATTATTAATCTTAGAATTACAAAGTTGGTTAGAATTAAATAATTTTCCTTATTGTTTGTATTTATACCTCCCTGAATTGTACCTTGCGAACCTGAAATACGAAAAAGTTGACAAACTGTCATTAAGCATTGAGAATGGCTGGCCATCAGTATAACTACTGGTTCTTCCCCACTGATTACTTGTACCCACGTGCCGTCGAGGAGCCTGCAACAGCGTCTGTTCCGCCGAAACTAACATCAACTGATCAAGGGAAGATCAAAGAAACTTTGTCAATGCCTTCAGTACCTGTTGCCCAAGTCTTGCAAAAACCCAACATGAAGACCGCTAGTCCGCAAGGAAAAGTGGATTAATTACCGTAGAACATCCTTAGATACTAATATGAGAATATCTCACACAGGCTTTAGTTAGGTTTCTTTTTTTTCCTTCCAGAGTTAAACTCAGGTTACTGAGATGGATAGAAACTTGTAACTGTTTATCTTTTGCTACCTCTTCCTTGTAGAATTGTTTCTTTTCATATGTATACATACAGCCTGTTGTATTGTTTCGGATAACAGTTCTGGTTTATATGGTTGATGCATAATTTATATCCTGAATTAAACTTCAGAACTTCTCGGTTGTCATGATCAAGATTCAAGATGTTGCTGACATAACTTTTTGACGAGACAGAATTCTGATTGCCCAATGAGAAAAAAAAAGTAGAAAAAGTTCAAATTCTTGTTGTTTTTACTAAAAACAATAACTATGTTTGAAATAGGAACATGTGTTTTGGAACACAGCTTAGGGTTCATAGCAATAATGTAACCCTGACCCCTAATGAATCAGGGGAGAACTAATCAAACCATAAGCAAACATTATAGTAATTTTCACGTTAAGCTGGCATTATATTTCTATCAGATTGAAAGGCCTTCTATAAGAAAAACCTGATGACAAACCTAAGACGGTATGCTCTGATTTAACATCCTTTTGCCTTTTCTGTATGTTTACTGTAGATTGTTTGATGTACAATGTACTTAAAACTAATTTCAAGCAGCAAATAAGTTATCGGTTAGAAGTGACGATTAGCGATGAATATACTCTTGTAATAGGATAGTCAGCCTGGAACAGAGTTTTTTTTTTTTTCATAACATCTCTCACCGTCAAAGCTTTTTCTTGCTTCAAAGTTCAAAGCCTTCAAATATTAAGTACTGCGGGCGAGTTTGAATAAAAAAGATATTGTGAAAACTGTGAATTCCTATAATGTTGTAAATTAGTCACACGTTAAAACTAAAATTCCAGTGCAGCATTGTTAGCTTGAGGTTACATTTTAAAGTTGAACTTGGAATTTTAGTGTTAAAATGAGGATGAGTTGGAGTTGACATGTAACATATGGACCACTGAGCCACTGACATGTGGTGGTAAAATCCAACAAACTTGAAGAGATTCAAATACTTGCCAAAATCGAAAACGTTGAGGTAATATACCAATTATGTGACTTGGGAGCATTTTATTTCATATGTTCTTGCAGACATGGAGGACTGGGAAATACTCACATTCTCCTCATTTATTGCCATTCAACCTTCTCCGCAGGGGTTGAAACACTTCGACAGCATCCTTAGTGAAGCAGATGGCATCATCCTTGGCCGTGGGAATTTATGCATAGACCTGCCACCTGAAAAGGTTGCAATAGTTCAGTTGTCTATGATTTCCTTTTAGAAAGTGGTCATCCAAATACAGTCAACCCCTCTATAACATCCCAAAATGTTTGGGCAAAATGGGTAGGATGTTATATAAAAAAAGGCAGAGGTTGCTATAACGAGAACTTTTATATGGGAAAATTTGAAACGGTAATGGTTCAAGATGGCTGTTATAACGACAAATCTGTTATAAGAGGCGTTGTTATAGAGGGGCTGACTGTAGATGATTTGATGTAGATTTCGTGGTACAGAAAAAACATAAATAAATATATATATATTGATATAACTCGTGAAACTGAACGTGCTAAGATTCTGCTATGTAGGTCTTTTTGTTTCAGAAATCTGCTATATACAAGTGTAACATGATAGGAAAATCTGTAATGGTATCTCGAGTGATGGACAGCATGACTGAGAATCTAAGACCAACGCGTGCTGAAACCACAGATGTTGCCATTGCTGTGCTTGATGGTTTCTGATTAATTCTGTTTCAGATTTTTCTTTTATTGGAAATGCATTTTATACTTCAGGCTACAATTTATCACACTCACTTGTTGCTGCTGGTCTTGTGTTATATGGTTGGGACTGATGGTATATTTTTAGGTGCTGATACGTTCAGGGGACAATATCCTGTCGAAGCCATAAAAACTGTTGGGAAAATCTGCACTGAAGTGAGTCTTACATTACGTGAATGCAGAAGCAGTAGCTTCATATGCGGTAATATCATCATAACTTACTCTCTTTGTAGTCAGTGGTCTAAGCATTTTTGCATCATTCACTTAAATATCAGCAGCATAAGGGGTTTTAGCATAACGGTTACAAACTTGATTGTACTAAGAGGGCTCAGGTTCGAGTCGCTCTGGATGCACCTCCCCCTTGAGTCAGAGGAATGTCCTGTCCTTGAACAATGTAGGAATAATTTTTTAAAAAAGAAAACTTAAATACCAGCATAACTGAGCAGGTGCGTGTTTCTGCAAAGGTCAAAGCTACAATGTTGATTGTGTTCACATCGTCCGGTAGAGCTGCAAGGTCTTGTAACAAACCCAAATTAAATACGGATGAAATTTAATTTTTTTGTGGACATATTTTATTTCATTTGGTATAGATTGATGGCAAAATATAGGCCAGTGCTGCCAGTGTTTGCAGTTGTGATTCCTCAGCTTAGCACAAATGCTTTAAAGTGGACACTCAGCAGAACTTTGCTTGTATGTGATTGTGATTCTTTCATAGCAAAATGATAATAAAGTTATAATCCTGCGTGGTACGAATTTTAATTTCTAAATTGAATTTCAGGCTAGACTCATTTGTTGTTAAGATAGAGGTGGTAAAATAATTCATTTAGGTAAATGGTTCATTAAGAATTTGTTAAATGGATTAATGAAATCCATTAACAAGTATAAATGAATTAATGAAATCCGTAGGACTAAATTGATTTAAGCAACCATTAATGCATTTTAAGCAAATTCATTTAATCCATTGGATTAAATGGTCTAATCCATTTAATCTGTTTACAGTAAATGGATTAAATGGTCTAAACCATTTAAAATCCAATCCGTTTAAAATTCATCCATAATCCACTCAATCCATTCATTTTGATACCTCTATGTTAAGGTACACGAATATGTTTCGTAACAAGTCCGTCATTGATTTCTGAGCAGAACAATCAAACTTGTTACAATTTTCAGTCCCATCCAGGAACAAGAATAAATACCATAAGTTATTATCTGCTTGATGATACTGAAAAACAAATGTTTCTTCTTTTTTAATCTTCTTGTTTATCCGCAATTCATTTATGTTATATTGCATCTACTGTTTCGGTAATTATATCCAGGAACCTGGCGATTCACGGAAATTTGTGCATTGGGAAGTCAAGGACTTCAACTTGGAGGTGAAGATTCATTTTGAAAGTGCAAATGGCTGACATTATCTAAACTAGATCAGAAAGAAGAAGAAGAAGAAGAAATTACTAGAAGGATTATTTACAAAACAACAAGAAGTTCGTCATATCTTGATCTCCTTCTGGTAGATGAAAGATCGTCTTCATCCACAGACATCCTCTTTTTCGATTGCTGTTGCCCGTCTTGCTGCAACTGTGACTGAATATCTGTGTTTTTTTAACTCGAGTTTCTGAGTTTGATCTCTCTTTCTGATTTTTCCCATGGATTTCAGCATATGGGGTTTAAGCCTACTCACATCTGCCAGTTTCATCGGCTTTAAAAAGAATTCCTCTGCTCCTTCCTCTAAGCAACTGTTGTTTTAAATGTAAGATATCATGCAAGATCAATGAATAATTTTCCTTGAAAAATATCTTAACATTTCCAGAAGCCATGTCGAACCTCAATGTTTACCTTGTAATTCTGGACGGAACATTTTCCGACGACATTATAACCACAGGTATGTTCTTCAAAAATGACGACTCCTGCATTTGAGGATAGAAAAATAAGTTACTGTTTTTAGAAAGTTAGACTACTACTAAAAAGTATAGTCGGATTAATCAGTAATATTTTGAAATCCCAAACGCATTATCTAGAAAAGACTGAACACTTTTACGGGTCAGCGGGACGATCTGTCTAAGCTGCACAGCAAAGTTAAGAGCACAAAGTTAATAGAAACAATATTATGTAAATACCTTAATTTTCTTGAGCAGATCATAGCCTGTCATCCCAGGCATGCAGTAATCTGTAATCACAAGGTTCACCTCCACATCCAAAAAAAAATTGTTGACACCGGGAAATATATAACCAAGAATCTGAAGATTGAAATCCGCTTTCAGAAGTCACTAGTCAAACCAAAACGCTAGCTAATGAATTACCTGGTGATTGTTGTGTTGATAAGTGGATTGAGAAGTTAGATTGTTGGAGTCATATTCATTCAGACCCAGAAATTCCAAGGCCTTGCTACCTGAATCAACTGTAGTCACTGCAACATACAATTTATATATTTCCATCAGCAACTTACACTAACCAAATCTAGAAAAGCCAAAGTTGAGAAAAGCATTGCATATGCGCAAACCTTGGTAGGATGAGGTCTTGAGGAGCCTCTCAATGAGCTTTCTGTCTATTATGCTGTCATCAACTGCTAATACATGGAATTGGGATTCAGCTGCCATTCCCATTCTGAAAACTGATCAATCCAAAGTCAGAGAAAAAAAATTGACATTTTTTTCTTGGCTAGTGAATTTGGATTTTTTTTTCTATTACTTCTCAGTCTGGATGTCTTTTTGTTTATTTCCTTTTGTTGGGATCTTATAAAATTGGATGAGTTGGGGATGGCTGGGCTGGGAGGTGCAATGATGAGACCCACCAAAATCCTCACCCACACAATGCAATATCTGACAGGATTTCATACCGAGGAATTTTACAATTTACATGAAAACAATTTCTCAAGTCCATTTCAGAGTTCTGAAACTGATCACTGCATATTTTGCTGCTTGGTCCTCAGCAGCCACCAAACCACTGCATAATTTCTTTTCCATAAAAACCACCCCTTGGTATATTTTCTGATTTTAATTTGCAGTTCCATTTACACGTTTGATTATATTTAGCAACTCAGAAGATTTTGTGTCTTTTTAATGATGATAACTAAAGTTGGTTTAAATATGATGTCGTGTGTGTGTCACAGCTGGCTGGATTGGCTTGTAGCTTAGGTTATAGAAAAACTGGAAGAGAGCATGGACATGGAGTGGGAGCATAAAACAAGGAAACTGAAGATGAATAGAGAGGTTGCATTGCATAGGTGCCCCCCACCCCCCCACACACACAAGAACTCTCACCATGTTCCTCCATCAGATCAGGTTTTATGATCACTTTAACCCTACCTTTGTCTCCGCAGTCCATTGCACCTGCAGTTGGTTTTTTACTTTTGGGACCATTAAATCAAACTCTAAGATTCTCTGTCCCAATTTTTTTTTTACATTTCTACTACCACTGCTGCTATCAATGCAATTAACAATCGGTGTTACTGCCAATACAGGGCAGCTAGTTACACTAGTTTGAGTAATGCTAAGAAGATGAAAAAAATCAATCCGTAATTTAAGTCTACTCATGTACTAACCCAAGGACGGATAAGCTTAATCAAATAGATTAGCTACTCTCTCATTGATGCACATAACAAACGGTGATAAGTCGCAAAACCAAGATTTCATTTGAGCTCTTTAAAATCAAAAAATTCATTTAGAAAGAATCAACGTGGGATTTGTTTGATCATAATGAGAGATCTTATAACACGATTCCTTTTTAAATATTTTCTTTTGTGAATGAAGAGATCACTGTCATACCACAGTTCACATGCCTTGGATCTATTGTGTAACATCCAATATAATTTCGACAACTAAGCGTCTTTACATAGTTTATAACTTTCTGACTACCACTATTACTCCCAATATTAAATGGACCTTTGTGAAGGCTTGGTCCCTTTAGAAGTGTCAAATCAGACAGGAACGGAATGTTAATGGACGGATATAATTAGGTAATGTGCTAATAGAAAAAAATTTCATTTAATTCATTAACACTATTGGAACTAATCAGACGAAGTCTTAATGAGTATGAGATCATTTATCATATTAAGCTAATGAAAAGTGAATAAGCTCTTTTTTAATGAAAGGTTTTTGAAATCTCATTGATTAATGTGACATTTTGACACCCTACTTAGATATGTCAAATATGACGAAAACGAGATGCTAACGGGCGAGTACAATTATAGTCGAATGAAAAAAATTTCGTTTAGCCTATTAACATTATT
Source organism: Echeveria elegans (assembly GCA_035048345.1). Classification (NCBI taxonomy): domain Eukaryota; kingdom Viridiplantae; phylum Streptophyta; class Magnoliopsida; order Saxifragales; family Crassulaceae; genus Echeveria; species Echeveria elegans. The sequence goes on from JAWWMW010001911.1 coordinate 26,599, forward strand.
GGGACTTACGGCGCGAGATCTTAATGGGTAATGGACTTGATGAGTATTTGGATCATTTATCCCGATAAGCTAATGGAAGGTTAACGAGTTATTTTTTAACAAACGGTTATCCAAATCCTATTGGGTAACGGGACATTTTAACACCTCTGCCCCTCCCTTTGTCCCCTCGTTTCATCGGTCTTTTCCCTCTAATATTTAAAATTGCCGAGCCTTTGCCACACCTGAAATAAAGAGACATTGTGAATATTTGATGGTCACTGAAAATTTTCTATGTAAATGCAACAAATTGTGAAGATCTCTTTTAAGAGTTGTCCCTTCAAATGCAGATTTAGTTAAGGGACAGGCTGCAAATATGGCATCAGTTGGTATGGTATCGTTACTATTGTTTTTAAAAGAATGGCCACTGCACTACCCTACACTCTTGTACCTTTAATAAGGGTGTACATTTTATTTGGTTTTTGAGTTTGCATACTTTGTTGCGTATATGCTTGTTTAAGGGTACAATATCTTCTTGCCAGCTCAAGAAGATTTCTTATGTATAACTAACTGTATATTGGATTCCCAAACCTTACTTTACAGCTTGAACAAGGTCAACTAAGACCCATTTAACTTCACATTCACGAACCTTAATTCTTTGATGCCCTGCATTTAAATTTTTATTGACAATTACACACACAACCGAATGAAGCAAATAGAAAATATGCAAAGCACCTCCAATACTTTCAAGCTCTAATTTGTACACCTTCCAACCTTTCAACTCTCAGTAAGCAATTGCTAGCTGAGTATATATAACAAAGAGGATCAGACTGATGAAATGTCATAGTCAATGTCCCATAATATAGCAAACATTTTGTGAAATCATTTGTTCATTTATAAGGTGCCACAAAGATAGCCTGATTCATGCATAAGGTAGATGGGCTTACATCATACATGATTTATGCATAGGCATTTTTAGCAACCGATTGAAGTCTTATGACTATTTACAGTACACTAACATGTGTGGGCTTAAATATAAGTGACTCAATTCAAGGTAAGGGTGGTGGTACACATCTAGAAGCTAAAAAAATTCTCACTGTTGTATCACGCATAAAGTTTTATACAAAAAAGTTGGCATGGCCTTTTCTTTCATGTATCCTAACTGACAATGTATGTTTTTCGGGGTCAGATCATTGTTATTCATACCAGTGTAGCTGCTAGAACAAAATAGAAACAAAAAAATAACATGAAAAAAAGGATCAGCAAACCATGTATTGAAGTTCTTAAGGGTAGGAAACAGTGTTGGTTAATGAATCTTCCATTTGCTTTGCATGGCCATACAGATTTCTGCAATACACCAAGCTGCACTGAGAGGATAGTCGGAAACTGCAAGATGAATATATATACGTGAGTGTCTTGTATCATGACATACACACCACTAGCAGGAGAAGAGTAAAACCGGCTGAATCATGATACATCAGATAACAATATATACATCTAATTACAATGACATTAAATATTTTAATATGAACAGCCAAACAACATGAAGATTATGGAATCATCTTTTTGAATGGTGATGAATGAATGACCAGGGGATTACTCATAACTCACAGCCAAATACTTCATTTGTTTCTTCACCACAGACCCAAAATTCATTTAGACAGAAAAAAAATTCAGAGTCACTCACTCAGAAAATTTTCCAGGCAAAATCTAAGGAAACTAACAGACCTAGAATCCTAGATTACTAAAGTGACAATCTCAAATACTGTAACGGTTCACTCCAACTTTAAGTACTAATGTGGTATATCCATGTATATATCACCAAATACTGATAAGTCAAAGGTGAACATTGTATAATTCAAACATACATGGGTCATGGCATAGACAACTGTCATAATATATCTTACATAAGGAAATGATATCATTTTGAACTGATCATTTAATACTGAACAGTAGTACATAATTAGAAACAATATAAGCGTTGCCTGAGCTCAATCACGACGTTTCTACTTTCTATAAATTAGAACTCATGCTTACTTGATACATAATCATCTGTATACTCTTGGTCGATTTTTCCATGAGCCATCGCACCCACCTATTCAGTGTAGCATAATATTATTGAATTTGAAATGTATCCCAAAACAAAGAAGCATCGAGTCTACTTTATAGAGATTACCACAAATACAAGGTTTTCATCATCACCGACCGTATTCAAATAGTTTGTCATGGTGACAGATTTTTCTGAACTATATGAGAACCCTGACAACAGTGGAAAGCAGATATTATTTTCACATTCTAACATCAAAATCAATGCACTGAAGGACATCCATACTCACCAATTTTACGGGAATTCATGGGTAAGTACTGAGTTACAGGGTTCTTGATCACGCGTAGAAGTTTCTCCCTCTTTGAAGCTGCAGTAATACTCAACTTTTGTAGTAATTGCACTGCATCACATACAAAGATGTCAAAAGTATTAGTCAGTTGCAGTAAAACTAGAACTTAATATTTCCATTGATGTTACACATACACATAATGCCGGCAAATCTCTTATATGTCCTCGGAAGACGAACATGCGGCTTCACTTCAAAAAGAACACCCTTTTGTGTCCTCACATAAACGGCACGCAACCTTCCTGCTTTATTAAGAGGGCTATCCAGAATAGTCATTAAAGCCTGCAAGTTCAGATATCAAGTGATCAGTGAAGAGCTGTAGCAAAAATTGTATCAAGATTAGTACAAGATTCCATATTTTGAAACAGAAAATGAGTTCTTATTCATTTCACGAAGAGACTCAAATCACTTGAGACTGCTAAATTATTGATAAAGCTTTGGCATCAGTTTTGCTGCTTTGAGTTAGTTTGTGAGTATGTTATAGCATGCCTGATGCGCAATGTCTGGCCGATAATCAGCAGGGTTTTTATTGTTCTTCTTGAGGAAAATGGTGTGATCTTCTGCACTTAGCAGTTGATAACCCTATTGATTACAAAAATAACAAAAATCTTCCTCGTCAAAAACGTATCAAGCTGAAGCATTGCTCCAAATACGAATTTGAAATCGGAAAGACCATACTTTTCCAACTTTGGCAACTTCCAGTGATGCCTTTTCGAGAATAAATATAACCCCATTCTTTTTCTCTTTCAGGTCTTGTGGAGGAAGTGGAATACCAGGCAACTGATCTGCAACCTCTACAGTCTTCGTAATTTTCGGTTCACGAGCCTCATCCTGCTCCTGCTCAAGAAGCTGGTCTTCTTCAGGGGAACCTTCCCTCTCATTTTTCGGTTCAGAGTGCTTCCGCTTCTTCCCTTTCACTCCAAACGGCCTTCCCATTCTTCTGGCAATAAACCAAACACATTTCAACAACACAAATACTTCAATTCATAAACTTTGAATAGTTTTTTCAACGCAAACAAAAACTTGAGACAGTTTAAAAGGAATACCTTATTCGGGTTCTCAATTCGTCTGAACTTCGAATACTGGTCGGCAAAGTGAGATGAGAGGAAAGAGCAGTGTTTGTTTTACAGGTACCAATCGAGTGACGAGCGAGCTGTTGCGGTTGGGCGACTGTGAGCTGAACGATCTCGTGGTTGAGATTAACGTGACCGACGGAGCCCTAGGAGTTGTATGATCGGCCCATTTAACAGCCCAGCTGCATCACCAGTCTGGAGTACGTCGTCGTTTAGGTTGAACAAACCGTGAACTGAAATAAACTTCTTGTCCAAATACTTATGTTTTTAGCAGTCTTTTGCAAAATAAAATACTCCACAATTTTAGGGTTTGTATTGTTACGAAGGTGATAAACATAAGAAAACGAATAACAGTTTTGGGAGTCAGCTAAAAATATATTATACTAGCGTACCGCCCGTCGTTCCGACGGAATGCGGCGGAAACAATCACTTGGTACCCTATTTTTATTATTC
>JAWWMW010001911.1:30593-40914 GCA_035048345.1 Echeveria elegans
ACTATTGTCAAAACTATTTTTTAAAAATTAAAAATAATATGCAAATGTAATTAATTAATTAATTTTAAATTTTCTATCTAGTTCAGTTCAATTCAGTTCAGTTTCAGTTCATGTCAAAAGAACAGACCCTTAGTCCCACCACAAAGCACTTGAAGAAAAAAATTCAATTTTGAAATCTAGATTTTACCATTTACATGAAAAAACTTTAGTTACTAAAACTGATCACCAATCTAATTGAGCTGATGCATACAGTAGAAAAGTTGCTTTAATCAACTTAAGGACAATGTACTATTCAAGGGAATTTTCAACCCTGAAGGATTAAAGAAGGAATGGTGGTGAAGGGTCCGAGAAAATCCTTGGTAGAGATACAAGTGAGGTCAGCAAAGGTGTCATATTTTGCTACTTAGGTCCTCTGGCCTTGCTCACAATATCCTCAGCAGCCACCAAAGCACTCCATAATTTTCTTTTCCCAAAAAAAAAAAACCCACCCTCTCTCAATTTTTTTTTGCAGTTCCATTTACATATTTGATTAATTTTATCTATTCAAAAAGATTTGATGTTAACTAAGGTTGGTTTAATATGGTGCTGCGTGTGTCACAGCTGGCTTGTAGCTCTAGCTTATAAAAAAACTGGAGGAGAGCATGGACATGGAGGGGAGGAGCATAAAACAAGGAAACTGAAGATGAATAGAGAGGTTGCATAGGTGCCCCCCAAGAACCTCTCACCATGCTCCTCCATCAGATCGGGTTTTATGATCGCTTTAACCCAACCTTTGTCTCCGATGTCCATTGCACTTGCACTTGGTTTTTACTTTTGCGACCATTAAATCAAACTCTAAGATTCTCTGTCTCAGTTTATTTACACTTCTTCTACCACTGTTATCCATGCAACTTAATGCTAGTACAGGCAGCTAGTTACTCCAGATGGAGTATCTTAAGAAAAAGAATCCATCCGCAATTTAAGTCTATGATCCAAGGAGCACCCACCAGTGTACTAACCCAACGACCGATATGCTTAATCAAATGTGCTAGCTACTCGCTAATTGAAATACAGCACAAATGGTGATAGGTGACGAAATCTAGATCTCCTTGAGCTCTTAAAAACGAGAGGAAAAAAAACTCATTTTGAAAGAATCAACATGGGATATGATCATAATGACAAATTCTAATAATATTTTCAAATGCATTTTTTGTGCGAGTGAGGAGGTCACTATCATATCACAGTTCACATGCCTTGGATCTATTTTGTCATATCGAATATAATTTCGACAACTAAGTGTCTTTACATAGTTTATAACTTACTGAATACCACTATTACTGCCAATATTAAATGGACCTTTGTGAAGGCTTGGTCCCTCCCTCCCTTGTCTCCTACAGTTCTCTCGTTTCATCAGTCTTTCCATCCCAACATTGAGAATTCCCGAGCCTTTACCTCACCTGACAAATAGTGTAGTTGTGAAGACCTCTTCCCTTCAAAATGCATGTTTAGTTAAAGGACAGGCTGCAAATATGGCATCAGTTGGTATGGTATGGTATGGTTACTATTGTTTAAGCCAAAAGAGTGGCCACTACCTTACATTCTTGCACCTTTAATAAAGAGTGTACATTTTATTTGGTTTTTCAATTCACATATTTTGTAGCGTATATGCTTGTTTCAGGGAACAAGATGTTCTTGCCAGCTCAAGAAGATTTTGTCGAAATATAACTTTAACAGTTTATGTGATTCTGATTCCCAAACCTTACTTAACAGCTCGAACAAGGTCAACTAAGTCGAATTTAGCTTCACATTCATGAACCTTATTTCTTTATCGTCCTGCCTCATAGTTTTTATAAGGACAATTACACACACAAACAAATGAAGCGAATAGAACATATGCAAAGAACCTCCAATGCTTTTAAGCTCTAATTTGTAAACCCTCCAACTATTCAGCTCTCAATAAGTAACTGCTAGCTGGGCATATAATAAACAAGTTCAGACTGATGAAATGTCATAGTCGATGTCCCATAAAATCAGCAAACATTTTGCAAAATCATTTGCTCATTTATATAGTCTTATAGAAATAGTGCATAATGTAGATGCTTACATCATACATCTTTTATTCGTAGGTATTTTTAGCAACCAATTGACAGTAAACTAAAATGTGTGGGCTTAAACATAGGTGACTTGATTCAAGGGAAGGCCCGTGGTACACGTCTGGAAGATAATTTAACAATGTTCTCACTACTGTTTCACGCATAGAAGTTTAAAACAAACATTGGCATGACCTTTTCTTTAATGTATCCTAATTAACATTGTATCGCATTTGGGGTCAGATCATTATTATTCATACCACATGGTAGCTGCTCGACAAAAAATATAAAGGAAAACAAACATGAAAAAAAAAAGCATCAGCAAACCCATGTACTGAAGTTCTTAAGGGTAGGAAACAGTACTGGTTAATGGATCTTCCATTTGCTTTGCACAGCCATACAGATTTCTGCAATACACCAAGCTGCACTCAGAGGATAGTCGGAAACTGCAAGATGAATATACATGTGAGTAACTTGCATCATGACTTACACACCACTAGCGGGACAAGAGTGAAACCGGATGAATCATGATACAGCAGAAAAACAATGTATACGTCTAATTACAATGACACTAAATTTAATATGAACGGTCAAACAACACGAAGATAACAGAATACAGAATCCACTAATCGCGTTGAATGGTATTGGATGAATCACCAGGGAATTACTAATAACTCGCTGCAATTTAATCAGGTTTTTTCTTCTCCACATACCCGAACATTCAATTTAGGCGGAAAACAAAAATCAGACTAACTCAATCGGAAATTTTTTCCAGGCAAAATCCAAGTAAAATTAGCAGATTTAAACTACTAAAGTGAAGATCTCAAACACTGTAACAGTTCAGTTTAACTAATGTGGTATATTCACGTATTTATAACCAAATATTGATAAATTAAAGGCGAACTTTGAACAGTTGCACATACGAATGACAAAGGCAATTCTCGTAATACATCTTACTAACGGAAATTATGTCCTTTTGAACTGAATATTCTAATGCTTAACAGTACAAAATAGAAACAATACGTTGAGTCCCCAAGTTCAATTGAGACACTTATATAAATCAGAACTCATTCTTACTTGATACATAATCATCTGTATACTCTTGGTCGATTTTTCCATGAGCCATCGCACCCACCTATTCAGAGTAGCATAATATTATTGAAGATGACAGGAAACATGCATCCCCAAGCAAGAAATATAAATTTTTTATAACTTACCACAAATACAAGGTTTTCATCATCCCCAACCGTATTCAAATAGTTTGACATGGTGACGGATTTTTCTGAACTATATGAGAAACCTGACAACAGTAAAAAGCAACTATTATTTTCATGTTCCACTATTAAAATCATTGACTGAAGCACACCCACACTCACCAATTTTACGGGAATTCATGGGTAAGTACTGAGTTACAGGGTTCTTGATCACTCGTAGAAGTTTCTCCCTCTTTGAAGCTGCAGTAATACTCAGCTTCTGTAGCAATTGCACTGCACCACGTACAAAGATGCTAAAAGTATTAGACACTTTCAGTAAAAAAACTTAAATGTTCCATTGATGTTACACATACACATAATGCCGGTAAATCTCTTGTATGTCCTTGGAAGACGAACATGCGGTTTAACTTCAAAAAGGACACCCTTTTGTGTTCTCACATAAACGGCGCGCAACCTTCCTGCTTTGTTAAGGGGGCTATCCAGAATAGTCAGTAGAGCCTGCAAGTTCAGATATCAAGTAATCAGTGAGTAGCTGTAGTGAAACTTGAATTAAAATTGAACACAAGTTTCGGGCAACTTGCATACCTGATGTGCAATGTCTGGCCGATAATCAGCTGGGTTTTTATTGTTCTTCTTGAGGAAATTGGTGTGATCCTCCGCACTCAAAAGTTGATAACCCTATTGATAAAAAGAAAAAAAAAACTTACCTGTCAACAAAGAATCAAGCGAGAAACATAAAAAGCCTTCCTCCAAAATATGAACTTGAATTCAGAAATACTCTATCAAAGACTCTCTACCTACCTTTCCAACTTTGGCAACTTCCAGCGACGCCTTCTCAAGAATAAATATAACCCCACTCTTTTTCTCATTCAAATCTCGAGGAGGGAGTGGAATACCAGCCAACTGATCTTCAGCTTCATTATCTGCCGCCTCCACAGTTTTAGGAATTTTCAGTTCACGAGTCTCTTCCTGCTGAAGAAGCTGGTCTTCTTCTGGAGAACCCTCCCTCTCATTTTTGGGTTCTGTATGCTTTCTCTTCTTCCCTTTCACACCAAACGGCCTTCCCATTCTTCTTCTGGAAACAAGCCAAACATTTTTCAATGATACGAAAACTTCAATTCATACTACTAAAAATTTCAATCCATACAGTTTGAATAAAAAAATGTACCACACAAACAAAACGTCAGACAGCTTAAGGGAATACCTTGTTCGCGTTCTCGCGTTGTCTGGAGTTCAGAGGCTGGTCGAGAAAAAGGCAGAATTTTTTCAGGTATCAATCGAGTGACGAGCGAACTATTGCGGTCGGGCGACTGAACAATCGAGTGGTTGAGATTTACGTGACCGATGGAGCCCTAGCATTTGTTTGATCGGCCCATTAACGATGTCCGTGCAAAATAGCCCAGCTGCATAACCAGTCTGAGACGCCAAACCCTAATACTGGAAAATATTGTAGTACAACATAAAATATCGTCTAATATATGTAATTACAATCGAAACACGTATGACAAGTGACTTCTCTACTCATCAATTATATATATTATACAACAACTTCTCGCTCAGTGATAACCCTTAAACATCTCGACTCAACTTTGCACATGACTTTCAATACTGAGATATTTTCGAGCCTCAAACAATCAACAAACTTTCATCTTCAATGAGAAGAATTACAATTTACAACATCAATGCTAAAGCGGTACAAATAACATATCTTCCACACACTTTCATCTGCAAGGGAAAGAATTACAACATCAATGTTAAAGCGGGACAAATAACATATCTTTTACACATTAGAAAATGTGAAAATAAATTATGTCATGCATGAGTGGTCGTTTGCAATTTGCACCTTTTACCTTGATATTCCAAAGTAAAAGCTCGAAATAACAACCATTTTGGCCCCAGAATTTAAAATATGTGGTTCTAATAGAGAAAAAACACACTAATTTATATATATTTTTCTGAATAACCAAACACGTTACTCTATTTTTCTCTAATAATTTAAAATATCCAGTTTTCCTACAGCTAAAAAGAACCTAAAAATGATGTTTTAAAATTAATAATACAATTATACAATTTTGAATAAAATATTAATAATTGGCATTAATTTGAAGCTTTTTTTATTGGATGAGAACCCCAGTTAATGTGATAACAACTTATTTATTATATTCTAGGTGTGAAAAGTAGTGAAGGACCTGATTCAAACCATACCCCTTAAATTTTTCATCATATAATCCTCAACCAATATACAAATGAAGGCAATTGGTGGGAAAGAGGGGAATGGTTTGACGCCCATTTAGAGTGTTCTTTATATGGTTGACCAGTGACCTGATCAAAACATGTACAGAAGTCCGAAAGCTGTGACTTTTTTTATTCAAGAAGCCAAACAATTTGGGACAATGTTACTGTCAGTGCCATTCCTTCTCCCCTGACGCATTTCTTACACGTTACAAGTTACATCTACTCTTTCACTGTACATCTTTCTAATTCGCTATCCACCTTGGAAACAGGTTACAGCTTTGAAGAAGATGCCACAAACACCAACAAAAACACAATGCAAATTCAAATCTTCAGATATGCATTTTAATTCTCATTTTATTTGCTACACGTGACACCATGTAAGATGCTTCTTGTAAGATGTCACTATACCTCAGAGTCTGGTTAATCAAATCTGTTTTTTTTATTATTTCACGCCTTTTGAAATGAGCGCGAAGAAATGCCATGTACAAGTCTGACAAATCCTAAGAAGCTAAGTCTTCCGTCGGAGTGTCTTATCCAATCCTTAAGAACCACATGAACCGGAACGGATGTGCTAAGTCCAAGTTCCTGTTTTGAAGAAGAAGAAAAAAAAAGGTATGAACATTAGGCAAAGATTAACACAGTAAACACTTGAAAAACATTCCTGAGCAGGAGAGGACATGATGTGTACCGATGCCAGCTCCTCGATTCTGATAGGTCTGTTTCCATCTTTATCAAATAGTTCATATGCAGACCTTGCGTGTTCTTCCCATGTCTGAAGACCCTCCAGCTGATGTACACTTATGGCTGCTGCACAAAATTCTTCAAAGTCCATCTTTCTGTGTTGAAGAGAACTCACCTAAAGTAAAACACTAGCATGAGTTCTACTTATTTTTCGACAAGTATAAGGCAGAAGCTGAATTGGAACGCTCCTTACCACATTTGCGTATTCAGTTACTCGTGAGTCCTTCATTGCCTCAGTGGCATATTTCATCAAAGCCTGTCAAAGCAACCACATGTTTATAATTTACATATAACATTAGAGATTTTTTCATCAACTATCACTCACTGTCTTAAAGTTATGCATAAAGATATATCCATTTCTGTTTGGCCCGAGTAGATTGAATTGCTCACGAAGATACGCTAACTGAGATACTCTTAATGTCTTTGCAAGTGCCTGTTGGAAGAGTGTTAGATATATTTGAGTTGCCTGCTGCATGAGATATCTTCCCATAGAAATCACAATTTCCAGTAATTAAGAATCTTAGCTATTTATCAAACAATGAGCGTGAATCACGTACCCCTAGGGCTGATCTCCGTAGAGTGGATGAACATATATATGCTTTGAGTTGCCTATAGATAATCATATCCAGCGGTATTTTCAAATCAGGATGTCCAGCCAGCCATGGATGACCTAAGGAAAGAAATCATCAAGTCAGTTAGCTTTGTGATCAAGAACTTATAAATCACCCAAGCAACAATTTCGGCATCCCTTTTTCGCATTATGAAGACTAATTGGTGAAATACTCGCAGAGACTGTGCGCAGATATGACATACTCAGAGCCTGTGCAGCAGTGAGTCGCCTTCGATAATCCTTGTTTAGCAATCTTTTGACAAAATCTAATGCATCAGGAGACAAATTAGGCCAGGGAGCTTCATCAAAGCTCGGATCTGTCTTCAGAACAGCTCGGAATATCCCTGATTCAGTTCTAGACCAAAATGGTCGACTCCCACATAGAAGAATATAGGCTATCACGCCAATGCTCCACATATCAGCTTCAGTTCCGTACGATCTATGAAGAACTTCAGGAGCTACATAATAGGCACTCCCTACTATATCATTTAACCTTTCATCTGAAAGATTTTCGATTGTCAGAGTCAACATCATCACAAAGTTTTGTATGTATTTCATCAATAATCCAAACCTGGCTTCACATAGTCTGAAAGTCCAAAATCAATTGCTTTCAAGGGAGAATTTTCCTCCTTGGTCAGGTAAAGAAAATTCTGAAAGAGAAGGTAACAAACCACTTTTAAACAGAGCGCACCGAAAGTTGCACATACGGCCACAATATTATTATGAATATGCGCATGGCATTACCTCTGGCTTCAGGTCCCTATGAACAACTCCCTGAAGATGACAAAATGCAACCACACTTAATATTTGTACCATCACCTCCTTTGCATCTTCTTCGTTGTATTTCCCACCCCTATGAAAAGTCATAAAAGCTCAGCTCAGCTCAACTCAGACTAGGTGAGTTACTTGGGCAACATTAAATATCTGAAGATGGCATACCTTGCTAGGATCCTGTCAAGTAGTTCACCGCCTTTGCACAATCTGAAAGTAAGATGAAACTAACGAGATCAACTCACACTTCCCTAACATATGGAAGAATTCCAAAAGCAGAAACTTCTATAAAATGTATAATCTTACTCCATGACTACATAAACATTTTCTTCATCCTCATATGAATCATGAAACTGCACCAAATTTTTATGGCCAGTAAGAGCTTGTAATATCTTCACCTCTCTCCTTACATCTTCTATGGCTATAGCTGTAGTCATCTGGCAGGATTACAATTACAATTAGGTATCTAAATCAAAATTATTCGAAGACAACATTTGGTATCATATTTTTACAACAAACCTTAGATTTTGGAATAATCTTTACAGCAACCTCTTGCCCTTTCAAACACCCCTTCTTTCCTTTGGCCAAACATGTATAGCCAAAATGCCCACGACCTATTTCTTCCCCAAGCTCATAGTGAATATCGAATTGTTTAGAGTAACCGAAATTCTTGTCAAGACCAATAACAACTTCATGTCCTTCAGGAATTGAGGCTTCATTAGGCTTGACAGAACCATGTCTTCTCGCAAGTAGAGATTTAATATGTTTTGCAGGGGATGGAGGAGGAAACGGGCGCTTAAAAAAGCGTAGGGGCGTGGAGGTAAGACTAAAATTAGAAGACTTTGCAGGTGAGTTTTTGAAGAAACTTCTAAGTGGACTAGGGCTATAAAAAGGGATGTTTGGTGTTTTATTAGCTGATAGGGAATTCGAAGTTGCTGAATCATTTTCAACAGAAACTGCGACGGTTGGGTTTTGAGGCTGGGTGTGAACTGGGAGGTGATCAATGGATTTCCCATGACACAGACCCATGATTCAATTACAAACCTAAACCACTGATGTCACCTGTAAAAAAAAAACATCCCCAAATTGGCAATTGCTTAAAAATGATTTCCAAATTACCAACCTTGAACACACACTACTAACAAAGTATGAAACTTGTGAATCAATAACACATAGAAATCACAAAAGTCACCAACTTTCACACAAAGTCCAAAGCTTGAGAAACGTAAAAAAAAAATCAAAGAGGAAGAAAACCTTACAGCTTGGGAGATTGAAGATGATGCTGGATTAAACAGCCTTCAGGCAAAAAGATCAGCAACACAAAGAAGCAAGAAATTTCACGTGAAGAAGCAGAAGAGGAAGAAGAAAATGTGAAGCAGAAAAAGAAAGCAGTGACTTGTAAGTTGTAACAAGGAACAGAGAAAAGAAGAAGATGCTGAGGAAGGCTACAACAGCAAGTAAAAAAGAGAGGGAGAGAGAGAAAAAGTAAAAGGAACAGATGCTTCTTTATTTCTTCTTTTTGCACAAAGTGTGCAGTGCAAATCTGCTGATTAACAATATCATCAAATTTATGTTTCTGGGGATGGCATAAAAAAACAAAAACATTTTAGTATTAATTTAAGGAAAATGGTGGCCAAAATGAAGCTCAAAGCTGATTATGAATATAATGAAATAGGTTGAATATAAAATGGGGGAAGTAGAGAGAGTTGGTTTTGGATTCTTCCAGGCTGTCCTGAGATTGATTGATCCAACAAAAATGAAAATAAAAACTCTGCCAGTCTCAAAGATTGATGACTCTGTTCTCCAACTATGATTATTTTAATAGTAATTCATACAATTGCTTCGATGAATTATCATGGGTAAGTGGAACATAAATTATACTCCTACTAGGAGTAGTACGTAATCCTACAATAGTAGACAAATATATGTCTGTTTGCTTGAGCTGTAAATTAAAACTAGCGGAACCAGAATTATCTTCATTTTTCTAAAAGCAAATTACATTAAGAACAGCTGGTGTTCAAATTGCTGAAATATCTCGAGAACCTTATTAAAATTAGAGATTGTCTTGCAGTCACTACGATGTTATTTAAATACGTCATCGATTCTAAACAGGATTTTTTGTAATATTAAGTCAGTTTTGAATAAATAGAAGTTCGTTGTGCTAAATGTGGATTGATTTTGAAACAATAAACTGTATGGATCTTTGGGGTATTTTTGTAGCTCCGTGATAAATAAGCAGCTCATTTCAATGTTAGACAAGTTAGTTGTGTTGGTAATTTGACATTAATTAATATACAAATGACGCATGCATCATGGTGCATAGGGACTTGACAAGTATTTCATCAGTAGTAGACTAGTAGTAGTAGTTATTTCCAAGTGCAATTAAGAGAGTAGATATGGAATTATCAAATTGAATAGCCTCTTTTAGCTATACAAAGAAAATTTCTTAACAAATGATGGATTATATGCATATGGATTTGGCAGCCTTAAACTATTCCTATTCCTATTCCTATTCCATCTTTGATTACTTCATTTCAGAGTGGAGTGGGTAAACCAAACAACCTTAGGGAAAGGGAAAAAAGGAGCAATAACAATAATACTAAATTTTACTCCCTCCGTCCTCCTTTGTTCTGTACATTTGGTAGTTATCACGAAATTTAAGAAATAATGATAGTGTGAGA
>JAWWMW010001911.1:41014-63703 GCA_035048345.1 Echeveria elegans
TCACATACATTTAAATAAAGTCATATACAAATAAATACGGACAAATACGGCCAAATATGAAATAATAGGAACAAATATGTGTGGATGACGTGTGGTGTAAATAAAAGTATGGGAGGGTATTTTGTCGAATGAAGTTTTGTTTCGTCTTTATCCTTATTTTATTTTATTATTCTATAATTTATAGCGACGAAAATCAAGGCTTTAGGGATGAAATTTTTCGTGGGTGTTTGTGTGTTGTGGATTGAATTCTATTATTATATAAGATTCTGGCACATTTGGAAAGATTCCATTCGTCCACAATCTCCATACTCATTGTCTGTCACTTAAGTATTTGGAAACCATAACGTTATAGTTTTCTTATGAACTACTAATGGCGAGTATCAACATTATTGATTAATTGTAAAAAGTCATTTTATAAACTAAGATGAATCAGAAAGATGACATAGCTCAATATTCATATCGATTTTATATGTTGTTGATTTCATTCTTCGTCTGATTCATTCAACTTTTATAATATTGTGTTACTTTTTGACGTCAAAATGATAGTCGGCTCCATTTGGATTGTGAAAAAATAAAGAGTGAAAAGTAAATGAAATAGTGTGTTTAATTGTTCAAGAGAAATGAAAATAAAAAAACAAATTTTATCTCGTAATTTTTTTTCTATTTTCTGCTAAATTTTTTCATGACAGAAATTTATTGATGCACATTCACTCAAATTTTACAACAAAAAAATCTCCATATTTATCACACAATTATCCCATCAAACTTTTTGTCGGGAGAGTAGGCTTCGTAATTCAAAAACTCCTCTCCGCTCCTTCCGCTCCCCACCTTGCTCGGTCAAAGCGTTGACCTTCCTCACATACATTGGGTGGGAATTTCCCCCAAATCAAAAAATTCCCTTCTCTAGGGTTTCCACATCTCTCTCCTCTCTCTCTCTCTCTCTCTAGATTCCATCGCCTTTCTTTCCCTCCTCTATTTCCATGGATGACGAAAGCAGCTTCCTCTTAGCCATCGCTCTCTTGACGTCGACGGATCCGCATCCGCCTGCTTCTTCTTTCACCTCATGAATCACAAAAACGACGCAAACGAATCATTTCGCTATTCGTTCAATCGCTTCTCCTCGCTTTCTTCGTCATATGTATTAGGTAATAACACGCCGGCTCGTTGTTGATTTTTATGCATTTGCATTTGGTAGCATCTTCATTTTAAAGAGTTTTTCGTATTTGGTGTAGGAATGGTGGTTTGACTTTTGAGGGATTGGATTCTGCTGTGTTATCTTAGGAAATATTGGATGTTATGGAGGTATAAATTTCTGTATTCAAAAGGAGCGAGGGAGAGAGAGAAGATAGAAAGGATTATTTTGGTGTTTTGAATGTGAGCAGGAGATGGCATTGTGAGTAGATGTGTGCGTTGCTGCTGCGGTCTGGTTATTGATTTTAAATGTGTTGGGGTCTATGGACTCCGATGCATATGTTTTGAATATAGGATTGGAAAAATGTTGTGAATGTGGTTGTAGTTACTGCTCTAATGGTGGTGGGAATTCTCAGCATTGGAATAGAGTTGTGAAGCGGAAAGTAGATGGGCTTGATGATGAGAGTGGGCCTGCTTTATGTGGACTTAGTTACTCTGTGCCTGAAACAGCGCGTGTTCATATTGAAAATGAGTGTGATGCACTCCGTGAAATCGTCAACAAGCAGCAACAGTCGATACAGGACCTATATATGGAATTGGAAGAGGAAAGGAACTCGTCGTCAACAGCTGCTAATGAGACGATGTCTATGATTTTGAGGTTGCAGAGGGATAAGTCTGAGATTCAGATGGAGGCTCGTCAATTTAAGAGCTATGCAGAGGAAAGGATGGCACATGACCAACAAGAGATTTCGGTGTTGGAAGACTTGCTTTACAAAAGAGAGCAAATTATTCAGTCACTAACTTGTGAAGTTCAGGCTTATAAGCACAGGATGTTGAGTTATGGACTTACAGAGTCTGACGTCGAAGGATTGAGTGATGATGATGGCCTATCTCAAGTGGGCCAATTTTCATTCCCCAAATATGAATACCCGCCATTAAGATGCACCAATGAGGGAAATAGGTTTTCAGAGGTTGAAAATGACTCTACTGAAGTCGATAAATATTCATTTGGTGGAACTCCTCGTTCGATACAAAAGTTGAAGAATTTGGAACTTAGGATCTCACAAATGGAGAGAAGTCCCAGACTTAGTGATATTGATGTGGAGTCGCCTGCTGCAAAAAGCATCATCGAAAAAGCTGTAGTTGATCAGTCTCGTATGATGCATATGCGGAAATTCTCTGTTGACAGTTCCAATTCATTTTTGGGATATGGCCAGGAATCTTTTTCAAATTTTCCCACTGAATCTCCAAGGCTTGGAAGTAGTTTTAAGAAGATGGATTATGTGGTGCACCCAAATGACCATTCAAATGCAAAGGGAAGGGATATGTCAGAAGTTAGAGATTTCATGAAAGACAGACTCTATACGATGGACAAGGTCTGTAATGGAGCACCTGGTACAACTCCTAGGGGATTCACTAGCCATGATGAATTTGAGGATCCTGCAATCAGTAAGTTGTACATGAGACTCCAAGCACTGGAAGCAGAAAGGGAATCAATGAGACAGACACTCATATCTATGAGTACTGATAAAGCTCAATTGGTATTGCTAAAAGAAATAGCTCAACAATTATGCAATGACATGGTGCCTGAAAGACATATGCCTACTCGGAAGCCATCAATTTTTAATATCTTCCCATTTGTGACGGTGTTTCAGGTGAAATTATATGTTTCTGTATCTAATGTGTTGTTGAACTTTATGAGTGGTGTCAATCTGAAATGTTATTATTTCATTTTGAGTAAAATTTCAATTGTCGTATGTATTAATCTTTAATTGGTGACTTCTTTCAGTGGGTTGCATCAGTTGTTTTTTGGAGGAAGGGCGCAAATCCTAGCAAGTAAGCAAATTTGCTTCCCACAATGTAAAATTATAGTAGGATTTTCCCTTCATAGAACTTTAGATTTTTAATCAGGAGAACTTTTTATATAGGAGCTGTTATATTATTTGAATATAGGCTCTAGACTGTAGTTGGAATATAAGCTCTTTTCCAGACGCAGTTTCTAGTTTAATGTAAATAACTGAATCTTCCAAAATAAATGGGGTTGACAGTTGGAAATTCCCTCTGAAACCTGTTGGTTTATTGATCACGATCTGCTCATTTGGTTGCCGAGTATAATACTGAAACATCCAGAAAGAATTGTTGCCTTACTTGCTGTTTTGTGTAATTTTCAGGTATATGTTTGGATTAAATTCAAACAACCTGGGGTTATTAATGCTCTTAGATCGAAGCCCTCGTGCCAAACCATGGAGATGTCTCACACGACCTTTAATGTAAATCAAATCGGTGAAAGCCTGTTGATATCTGAACTACTCTAGCTGCGACTAACGAGCATGTTTTGATTGTTGTTTCATTCATGTTCCTCCACTGCTCATCCTAGAACTTCAAAGACGAATATCGTTTAAGTGCAAGTTTGTCAACAAATGCTAGTTGTAGACATTTTTTTTCCTTTAGTTGCCAATTCTTTTGTGTGGTTTTTACGATTTATGTATATTGTTTGGCCTGCAACTGTCAGTACATGAACGAAAGGTGTCGCAGCCATACATGCGCATCTTGGTAGCACTGAACATATGAATGTTTGTGGATGAATTTGAAATATTCAATTTTCTTCTAGGATCCCATTGATTTACACAATTCATGTGCATATATGTTTTCTTTTTAATCTTTTATGTTTTTTTGGATAAATATTTAATGTTGTTGTTGTTGTTACTTGTTTGTGTGGACTTTATTTCCGCTTATAATTTTCGCTCGGCGCTCGGATCAGAAGAATCTGACCCATTCATGGACCGAACCTGACCCGCCCTCACTCAACCCTATTCATTAGTGCTCATTTGATAAGGTATGATTTTACAAAATTTAAAAAACTACACTTCCTCAATCAAAGCAGCTCAAAAACAATTTTAAAAAACGAGCAATTTTTTATAACATGTTTTTGTTTCTCATGCAAAACTAAGGATAAAGAGATGATGAGCCACAAAATCAAGCTACACCATCTTCTTTTTTCTTTTGTTTTTGGATACATACAAGATCACACAAATAAAATATTGCTCATTACATCTCAAATTAATATATAATATAATTCATCATTCTTCATTGAAACTCGAACATTGACCCTATGATTTTCAAACCAAATATTTAACCTACAAAGCACAACCTTGTTAGCTACAATATCAGTCACTTGATTTGAGCAATTAGTTAAAACAATGTTAAGAACTTAATATTCATATTAGAAAATGAGTCATGTCTCATGAACAAATTAATGAAAGAGAAAAGAGAGTGATTTTAGGATGATATTGGTTTTGAGGAAAATATTCAATAGAGAGTAGAGACATCCAAATGTAATGTTCGTGGGACAGAAGGACAACATTTTTGTTGTCCAATTTAAATCAATCAACTGATTAAATTAATATATAAGGTTTGGATCCGGCACCACTAAATATGAGGAGACTGTGCGAAATAATCTCGACCTTTCAATATCTTCATCCAACGGATGATATAAATTGGATCCAAATGTAAATATATTCAAAGTAGGACTAAATTATTAATTAAATAACAAAAAAATGCTAAATTTGGAATAAATATTGATTAAAATCCTACCGTGACAAGACGCGAGGAAGAAGAGGATCGACGATGATGTGCGGCGGAAACCTGCATAGTTGAGTTGTCTGCTTGGACGGAGCACATAGCTCAACCACCTATATCCCCTTGATGCTATTCAATGACTAACATGAACTAGTTTAATGATGTGAATTACAAATGTCTATGTAAATTTCAAGTTTATGAACAATGTGA
The DNA here is from genome assembly GCA_035048345.1 of Echeveria elegans. Taxonomy (NCBI): domain Eukaryota; kingdom Viridiplantae; phylum Streptophyta; class Magnoliopsida; order Saxifragales; family Crassulaceae; genus Echeveria; species Echeveria elegans. The sequence continues at coordinate 45,935 of JAWWMW010001911.1, forward strand.
ACTATAGAGTAGATATATGTGAGTCATGTGAGATTTAAATAGAACTAAAATAAAACATATTGAATGTTATGTGCAACATTCCATTTATCAGGTGTAAATTGTTAATGAAAATCAAATATTAAAATTACGTCCACCTATGGAACAAATATTTAATATTTTTTCGGATCTCAACTCCGATTTTTATCTTTTTGAAACTGAATAAGGTTGGTCTGTTTTGAACAAAACTTCCCTGAAGGACATCGATGTCATTTTTTTGTTGGAAGCAAAAATAATCCGAAGAGGTTGATCAATAAATTACAGCTAAGGGAGATAAATAACCTCGGTAATTGTCTACCATTTTACAAGACAAAAATATATTACAAACATATCTACTCGGGGTTTACAGAAAATTTGAAAAATAATCAATGTTTAATCTGTTTCTAATTTCTATCAAAATATAATGCCATGAATTCAAGCATTCGAATTCACTGTATGTACGAAACACTCAAAAAAATGGATATAGATATACTTTCCAAATCCTGTCATGTATATTTATATCACGTTGCCTAAGTAATCTAAATCCATTGGATAAGTTTAAGATCCTAAACATATTACGCGTATCTCCAATCAACTCTGCATTTAATTATGGAAATAAAATACTCTACTACTAATTAAAATAAGTTTGTTATAAAATCACTCTTCTAAATTTATGCTTATAAAAGCCAATGGGGTGGTGGCCCATTGGTTGAGAAGTCTGACAAACTTCTCAGAGGTTCAGGGTTCAAACCCTGCCTCCAACATATTTACCTAATGAATTTTGTTTCCATTTAGGTGTCTTTCATTTTTTTGTCTATTCTGCCCGTGGCAGTTGTGTATTACATGAAGTTGCTTGCGCAATGGAGTTAGAGTTCTTACCGTCGAGTCTGCCCGTCGCCGGCGTGGCACTTGTGTATTACATGAAGTTGCTTGCGCAATGGAGTTAGAGTTCTTACCGTCGAGTCATTGAGATCATTGGTGGAGATGTTGTTGAAGCCTGAGCGTTAATAGATAATTATGTACTTTGAACTAGCTAGATATGCTAAAAGAATGTTCTTATACTACTTGTAACCACTCATCGGAAAAAAAAATTCATTGATGTATACATTGACTCTTTTGAAAATTGTAATAAAAAAATCACTCAATATACTCGTCCTGTTTTGTTCTTCTTGTTTGGATTGTGACACATTTTTTAAGAAATAATGAAGTGTGAGTGATAAAATAAGATAAAGGTAAGTGAGTAAAAAATAAAGTATGAAAGAGAGTGTTATGTGAGAGATAAAGTAGGAAAGAGAACTGTTCGAAATAAAAATAGAAAGAATAAAAGGAAACACCAAAAATAAAAATAGAAAGAATAAAAGAAGATAGAAGAGTATTTGATAACGAGTATTAACATTCTCACATGGCAAATTGTAATAAAAGTTCGAATATAAAACAGAAATACTCATCACCGTGTCACCAAACAACCCTATTTGAACACACGACCAACGGTAAGTTTTGAATAAAACAAATCATAGCCGTTCGATGATCCAACGGCCAATATTTGATTCATCAGAATATGACCGTTGGAACTGGGATTCGGCTCCTTCAATTTTCCATGTTATATGAATCCTTACCCTACATTTAGCCCTTTCTTCAATCAAATCAACACTACAATCGCTCAGACTGACCGCAAGACCCTCTGCTAAGGTGAATTCAAGTTTTCTGCTTTCACGGATTCGCCTTGTAGTAATTTCCCAATCTGCAATGGCAACCAGAGCAATCAATCCCCAAAATAGAGGTATCATCCCTCTGCAAATGCTTTAGCGTATTACTGTGTTATATGTCAATTTCATCTTCCTCGTTGAATTTGTTGTTGATCTTTTGAGACCGATGAAATTGATAAAGCGGGTGTTTGGGAATTTAGGGTTTGTGCATCGAATGTCCTTAGGGTTGAATTTGTGGTTTTGAATGAGTTTCGACTATTAAAGTTTCGATCAAGGGCTTAATGGTAGATTACGAAACTGGATAATTGAAAGATTGGATCTTTATGTTGATTGATTTCAAAACCCATAGTTATTGTTTTAAAAGTTTCTGCCCTTTTCTGATTTAAACATTCTTGATTGTTAATTAATTGGTTTTATGGAATCTTGATCAGGTGAGGCAAATGCCATGGAGGGTAACAAACAGAAGAAGAATGGTGCTGATGCACAGAATCGCAGAGCCCTCGGTGATATTGGAAATCTTGTGGCAATTAGAGGACTTGAGGTCAAGCTGCCTAATCGCCCTGTTACAAGGTTGAATGACAGTATTCCTTGCCTGAGAGATCTACAAGCCAGTTTTTAATGGATTATAATGTGCAGAATTTTTGTAAACAGTTTCTTGCTTGATTATCTTCTGTAGGGGTTTCTGTGCCAAACTTGTTGCAGATGCTCAAGCTAAAGCTGCTGCTGAGAACAATAAGGCGAGTGCTTCAAAATTAACAGAATGTCATCAAAGATGCAATCTTTATTTGATAATGTTAACGTAAGTGTCTTGGTCTGTGTGTTTCTTTAATTTGCAGAAGCCCTTGGAGGTTGTATTTAATGGAGCTGCGGCGGCTCAGAAGAAAGTTGTTAAGCCTAAACAACAGGTGGTAATTGAGATAAGCCCTGACACAGTGGAGAAGGCTAAGGAAGAGAGGAAGAAACAACAGCACAAGAAGAAAGCTAATAGTCTCACTTCAGTCCTCACTGCACGAAGCAAAGTAAATACTCTGTTACTATCCATACATTAGCCTATGCGCACATCATTGAAATGCATATTTGATGTTATATATGTTTGCTCATTTGTAGGCTGCATGTGGTCTGACTAATAAGCCTCAAGAAATTGTAGTAGACATTGACGCATCAGATGCGGGAAATGAACTTGCTGCAGTAGAGTATGTTGAAGATATATACAAATTCTACAAGATTATTGAGGTTTGTCATTAGTGAACTGACCCATTATGTATTGATGCTTGCTATTATTCTAAATTTCAAATAATTTTGTCAATCTTGTAACTTCATATATATCCTAACGCAGGAAGAGATCAAAGTGAGCGATTATATGGGGTCACAGCCTGAGATTAACCAGAGGATGAGATCCATTCTTATTGACTGGCTGATAGAAGTCCATCAGAAATTTGAGCTATTACCCGAAACACTTTACCTCACTGTGAATATAGTTGACAGATTTCTAGCAGTTAAGAGTGTTCCCAGACGTGAACTACAGTTAGTTGGCATCAGTGCCATGCTTATGGCCTCTAAATATGAGGAGATATGGGCACCAGAGGTGAATGATTTTGTTTGCATTTCGGATAGGGCTTACAGTCATGAACAAATTCTGAAAATGGAGAAAGCTATACTTGGCCAACTTGAATGGACACTGACTGTGGCCACACCTTATGTTTTCATGGTGCGCTTCATTAAAGCCTCCATCGCTGATCAAGAGGTTAGTGTTCTAATTTGGTTGGATTGTGTATTTAACTAGTCCAGTAGTACTGCATTTTTATGGCTTTAAGGGTTGCTAATTTCCTTGTATGCATTGTTTTGTTTCTTGTAGATGGAACAGATGGTTAAGTTTCTATCTGAATTGGGGATGATGCACTATGAGGTGGGTGCTAAAACCCGCCCTTCGCTGGTTGCCGCTTCAGCTGTGTACGCTGCTAGGTGTACATTGTCCAGGACCCCAACTTGGGATGCCACTCTTCAGCTTTACACAGGATATTCCGAGGCACAATTGCTGTAAGAGTATCCCTTTCATTCTTTTGCGCTCATGCGACAGTAATCTGAATTGAACCCAACATCTGACTGATTCTTGCTTTTGTGAACAGAGATTGTGCCAAGTTACTTGTGGGACTTCACTCTATGGCTGCAGCAGCTGATAACAAACTGAAGGCTGTATACAGGAAGTACTCGAATCATGAGAGTGGTGCAGTTGCTTTGCGGTCTCCTGCCATGAACAAGCTCGGTGCATCAAGTACTTGTTGAAGTTTCATGGTTTTTTCAAAGAAGGAGAGATGATCATGACACTAATATGATCACCCTCTTCTGTATTTTTCTCAAAAAACTGAATTGACTGCAATCTGTTGATCACCACTCTTTAAGCTTGCTTGTATGATCATCATCATCTACAAGTGTAGTATGTTCTTTCTAACGCTCTAGAATATCATTTACAATTTAAATGAATCCATTCTTTTGAAATTTCAAGCTGTTGTTCACAGATCCAATGCAGTACAGTACAGCACTAAGTCTGAAAACCTAATACAGACTTTGCAAACACCAAAACTACACTACAAAGTTAGTCTAGACATCAAAGCATCCGGCACCATCTTTTGCAGGTAATAGCCACCTTTTAAGTTTCTGTTACACCTTGTTCACCTGATTTAAGTGCCAGAGACCAAAAAATGTTAAACACCAATTACAGCATATGAGCGATTGAAAAATCTTGTTGGAAGCAATTACTAGAATTTTCACCATCTGCAAGTCTAAAGTATGAAAAGTGTGTTTTTACGTGGCTTTTTTCTTTTTCTGTTGGGAGGGTTATTTTGGCTCCATTTGGTTGCGAAAAATAAGTGAGGAAAAGAAATTTTTAAAAAAAATCATAAGAAAGTTGTAAGGAAATTTTGATCTCATTTTACTTAATTTTTCATTTTTTTTCTTACAACCAAACACACATGTTCATTTTCACACAAAATTTAAGGCTCCGTTTGGTTGCGAAAAAAAAGATGAAAAGAAATTTAAAGAAAAATGATTTTCTCTTGAGAAAGCTGTAAGAAAAATTTGATCTCAGTTTGTATATATTTTTATTTTTTCTTTACAACCAAACACACATGTTCATTTTCATTCATAATTTTTCTTTAAAAAAATTTTCATCTTCTTTTTTCTGCAACCAAACGGAGCCTTAGGGCAAGCCCAAGCGCACCAGTGGACAATGGATTGGACCTTCCCTTACCCGATCGTAGGTTCAATCCATTATCCATAATTTGCAAAACATATCGGTATGGATCATCCATTATTCATAAATAATATTTATATTATTATTAATTATTAAATTTTGCAATTAATCAAAATTAATTAATAAATATATTATTTTATATACAAATTTATATTTTTACTCAATGAGTTACTCTTTAAAAATCAAATATTATAATTATCAAATATATATAATATTATTTTCATCATTTATAAATATAAATATATTTTAATTTTATCAATTATCTTATAAAATAATTATAAATATTTTTGAAATAAATTAATTTTATATAATTTTAAAATAACATAATAAAATATATTTAATATTATTTTTATATTCATGAGGTACTATTGTTGGATCGCGGGAAGGTGTGAGTCTTTGATGGGGTGAACTAACTTTCAGTCTAACTCATCCGTCAAGTCAATCTATTGATGTGCTACGAATACCCAAATACTGTCACAAGTGTTAGTACACCTAAACACTTGCCTTAGGCGCAGTTTGATTGTGAGAAAAAAATAAAAAAAAAAATAAAAAAAAATAATTTTCCTATGAGAAGATTGTAAGAAAAATTTAATTTTATTTAATTTATTTTTTCCTTATATCCAAATACATATTTCATTTTTATTTTTTAAAATTTTTTACTACAATCAAACAGAGCTCAGGAAGTTAGTTTAAAGAAACCTAATTTATTATTTTTACAAAAAGAAAATAGATTTGAAACCCTAGAAAAGCCCTCTTAGATAGAGAGAGAGTCTTCCGCTCGCTTTTCTTCAACAATCAGTTTCGCGTTCAGTTTCTCGTATCCGCCAGTAACGATGACGTCCAACACCAAATCCAAAAAGTCCAATTCCAGGACAACCTCTGCGCAAGGCTCCCCATCGCCGTCATCTAACGGAAGAGCTCCGTCCACGAGGCAGCAGCATCAGTCCGCCGACCGTGCCTCGTCAAACGGAAAACCTAAAATCGATTGCGACGAGGAGGAAAAAGTACCTTCTTTAGCTGCAGAGAAATTTCCAACTCTGATCGGTGATGGAGCTGTGATTGGCATTTTCCGTGGTGTTGAGGAACATTCGAAAAAATTCGAAATTTTCGTATCTCAGTCTGATGTTACCTTTTACAAACTTCTTCCGGGCTCTCTTGTGTCGGTATGCTCTCAAAGTTGCCAGCTTTGGTTGCAATTCTGTATCTTTTGAATGTTTAAATGTGAATTTGCACAGGTATCTGTTGCCTCGAAAGATAAGAAAGGCTTCCCTCTTTGTTCATTAGCTAAAGAATGTGCTCGAAGCTTTGGGTTTGGGTTTGGGTTTGGTTCCGATCGCGAGTTTGCTGATGCAGCTGGAAGCTATTTTGTTATTGCCACATTGAGTTGCTCTAGCAAGGTTTTGATTCCATTCATCCTTCTTTACTGAGTTTGTCTGTGTTTGGTTTTCAATATGCGAATTTAAGGACTTTGAGTCAGTCATTTTAATGACACACTAATCATTGTTGGGAATTTTGAATTCTAGGTTGGTAAAGGCCAAGCAGTATCATCTTCGAAGCTTTCGGACATGATGGGATCTCCTGCTGTGGGAAGTAAGGTTTTTATTTTTCCTACCCAATATCTATCCACTGGAACTCCCATAAATAGTCTTTATGAAGAACGAGGGACCGACATTAATCATCTTCGCGTATGCGAGTGCAAGGAAATGTATCTTGAGCTTGTTCACTCAAATGATAACATGAGATCAAGCAGTGATGAGCCATCCACTTCGACAGCCTTTCTAGAAGTATCGGGTAGTAAACATAGAAGTGAAATTTCATCATATCTCAAGACCCCGTCGAACCAGACCTGGGTTACTGCCAGGTCAACGGTATCTGATAAAACAGCTCGTAACGTATTTGATGCTTCAGTTGCACATGATTTGCTAGAAAGCGTGCCTAAGGAGTCTCTTCAAACATGGATCATATCGTGGTTAAGATCCAGAGTCTTACTCCATGGGAATTTTGTGGAAATACTTCTTTTGAACACAACATTTTTGTTCCGTCTAGTAAGGGCTAATGGGGAAAGTCTCGATATAACTCCTTTTAATGACATACCTGAATATCATGCGAGTCGTGCCTTTATAGTGGATAAGAAAACTCTAGTGTATTTGCAATTCCCGTCAGCTACACTTTCAGGAAGTTTGGGTGATAGGAATACACTTTTCCCGGGACGTGCTGATATTTTTGAAGAGGATTCTGAAAATGTTGAAGCAGGAACAAAATTGGGTGGTTTATCAAAAGAATATGGGATCCTGAAGGATGTTATAGTCTCATCATCTGTGGAAGCAACTGTATCGAGGTACAAGAATGTTTTGTTGTTCTTTCAATCATAATTCGAGCTTGATTTAGTCTTTTTTTTTTTCAATTCCTAAGTGCTGTTACCTTATTTAAATTTAAAGAAAACTTCCTGTTGGTGCAGACATTTAAGGATACTTGTTTAAACTATACTTGGTTAAATTGATCAATCATTTAAAATGCTCCTGTATCACATGCAGTCTTGGATTGCGGACCACAAAAGGAATCCTTCTTCATGGCCCTCCTGGAACAGGAAAGACTTCATTGGTTCAGCAATGTGCGAAAGACGCTGGTGTCAAAATTTTCACTGTGTGTGGCCCTGAAATCATCAGTCAGTATTATGGCGAAAGTGAGAAGGCCTTGCGTGATATTTTTGACACTGCTAGTCGAGTGTTGCCTGCTGTGGTTAGGTTCCACTTTAATCCACCTTATCACATCTTATTTACCTTTTCTGTTAGTTTTATTTTACACTGAAGAAAACAACTCTCAATTACTTATGTTATGTACCTGTCTCTGTTGTTGGCTGATATAGTGTTTTGGTTGTCCAAGGTGTTCATTGACGAGTTAGATGCTATTGCTCCTGCACGGGACTTTGGAGGGGACAGTTTATCTGAGAGAATTGTTGCTACTTTATTAAATTTAATGGATGGGATTAGTACAACAGCCAGCGGATTGTGTGTAGTTGCTGCTACGAACCGGTTAGAGACGATCGAGCCTGCTTTGCGAAGATCTGGAAGGTTTGGGAGGGAAATTGAAATTGGTATGATTTTAGTATTGTAAAACAAAGTTAAGCTAAGACTGCTCTATGGAAGTTTTTATTTATCTACTTGGTTACCATGAACAGGCTGGGTTGCATCGTCTTATTGTCCATTTGATGGTGTTTTTCATCAAACAATTATCTTTCAAACTAGTTTCTTATTTATATTTGGCGATGTCCAGTTGTTTCACTGACTTTTTATTGCACAGGAGTGCCATCTCCGGCGCAACGAGCTGATATATTACATCACCTTCTTGAGGGAATAAATAACTCTTTGACGGACAGTGATGTTTGGCAACTTGCAACGATTACACATGGCTATGTTGGTGCTGATCTTGCTTCCCTGTGCAATGAGGCGACCCTTGTTTGCCTCAAGCGTTCATTTAAGTTTGCGGGACTGAGCCGTGATGCCATGAAACCAGAATTAGATGATACCATGGAATTATCAAATTTTGTTGCCGCACTGAGCCTTGATGACTCTGAACCCTCGTCAAATTTTAATGATCAAGGTTCATTTCGGGCACAGGTGAACAGCACAAATGAAATAACTACGAATGGGGGTTATCATTGTCAGGATGTTTTTCCTGATGGAAATGGAACCTCAACTGAAAAAGAGACCATGCTCAAAGTTGCTTTAGTAGATTTTGAAAAGGCCAGAATCAAAGTGAGGCCTAGCGCAATGCGAGAGGTATGCTAATTGTTTAGGGCTTCTAACTGAATTTTATTTCTTTTCATATTTTTCAATCTAGTTTTCTTAAAAACTTCTTTTCTAGTGAGATTTAAAACGCTGAACTTGCACCATTTTATGCTTTCCTCAATGTTATTCATATATATGGTCCTTTTATATTTATGGCAATATCAGGTTATACTCGAGGTCCCCAAAGTCAGTTGGAAAGATGTCGGTGGCCAAGAAGAGGTTAAGACACAGTTGATGGAGGCTGTTTTATGGCCCCAAAAACATCAGGATGCTTTTAAACGGATTGGCACTCAACCCCCTTCTGGGATTTTATTATTTGGTCCTCCGGGTTGCAGCAAAACACTCTTGGCTCGTGCTGTGGCTTCTGAAGCAGGGTTGAATTTTCTTGCTGTGAAAGGGCCAGAATTATTCAGCAAATGGGTGGGTGAATCCGAAAAGGCAGTAAAATCACTTTTCGCAAAGGCAAGGGCAAATGCTCCTTCAATCATATTTTTCGATGAAATAGATGGCTTAGCGGTCATACGTGGGAAAGAAAATGATGGCGTCTCAGTATCTGATAGGGTTATGAGTCAGCTTCTTGTAGAGTTGGATGGTTCGCTTCTATTCTCTTCTAACTACGCATGATAGTCTTGTGGCACAGGATCCCTTGGGACCAATGCATTTGCTAAGTATTCTCTCTGTTTTACAGGTTTGCATGAAAGAGTCAATGTGACCGTCATTGCTGCAACAAATCGACCTGACAAGATTGACTCAGCTCTTTTGAGACCAGGTTGATATCTTCCCTTGTTGGTATCATGTAGAAGATATCATGACTTGGAGTTATATTGGTCAAATTATTTCATAATTCTCATTACTATATTTGTAATTTGTGCTTGTAGGACGCTTTGATCGGCTACTCTATGTTGGGCCACCTAATGAGACAGATCGAGAAGCTATATTTCATATTCACTTGAGAAAAACTCCATTGAAGACAGATGTCAACATAAAAGAGTTGGCAGCACTCACCAACGGTTACACTGGAGCGGATATATCTATGGTTTGTAGAGAAGCAGGTTTAGCTGCCTTGGAGGTATGTTGGATCCGATCTTTCAATTTGTTCCTGTGTTTGCAGCGTAAATATCTTCTTCTTTTTTGTTATCCTCAGGAAAATATAAATGCTTCTAGTATCTCAATGAGCCAGTTTAAAGCTGCAATCAACCAGGTGACCCCACTGGAAAATCAGTCTTACCAGAATTTATCTGGCAGATTCCAAAGACTCGTTAAGTCCAGTTGAAGATAACGGGTGGAATTTCTTACAAATCTGAACATACAAATATCAAGGTAGCTCTACTTCTTTTTAAAGAAAATGGTACTCTGGACTTTGCAAGTTCTCAAACGCTTTTATGCTGTGATCGACCATGACCTTCTTACTTTATTTCCACATTTTGCTTAGGAGAATCATGGAAAGGTTCAGTGATTTTTTGTTGACATGAAATATAATATTGTGCCCTTTTATATAGATGAATTGTCCAAAGATTACAAGCCACAGCCGCTGGCGTACGGTTTGAGGTCAAGACTTTCCATTTTTTTCTTCTACACATGATAGGTGAATTTTGCGGAGCCACTGTATTATGGAGGCATTTTTTAGCACTTATGGTAACTTATTAGCTCTAAAAGAGTACACTGTATGAAATGGTATCATTATTCCAGTATCATCTTCCATGAAGCTGAATGTTGTAGCAGACAAAACTCTAGTCAATTTTTCATCAGTTTTGAGTCTCCTGAGGGGTCAAGAATATTTGTCACTTTCTGCTGCAACAATCAGCCAGAAAGAAATGCCCATTGTTGAGAGTTTGTCCACAGGCAAATATAAGTAGCTATGTTTAGTATACATCAAGCTAGCTGGCTTGGACAGGAACATTAACCAAACCATGCTCTGAAATTATCATTTGTATCACAACACAAGACAACACCTTTGTGGTATAAAACATATGCGGCTTACAAAAACTAGGTGTTGCAGTCTGTCTGTATTTACATGTATGTAACAACTAACAACAGCACTACCTGGGTCCAAGTTATCCACTTTCGTTAGTAATTGTTTATGTTTGATTATTCTCATCAACATCAGACATTCCAGATACTTCTAAGTTCTAACCCCCCCTAATTTGTCTCTATCTCATTTCTTAAAATATCAGAAAAAGGAAGTAAGTATCGAACTTTTACTAAAAGGAAAATAAATCATTTGTTATTGTTGTTCAATTATCTCAGGCTTTGTGTCCTGGTCCATCAAATCAATGCCCTTGCGGAAAATTTGTCCAATTATGTGCACTGCATCATCTCATTTTCAACATTCACATTATCATGTTTATTTTTTTTGATTGAGTGCCCTTGTAAACAGCCAATCAATCTCATGACAGACTAGACTACTACCCCAATCAAGAACAACAACAAAAACAAGCGACTTTAAATAATCAAATGCACACAGAAAGAATCTTGATTTTTGACACTTTCTAGGCCCCCACCCCCACACACTTACCCTTTCATAATCTCAATCTTGTCTTCCTTTACAACAGCTCATTTTTCCTTAATTTAATCCCCCAGTTTATTAATTAGATTCCATCTCCACCCATTTCCATCTATCTAGGGCCAAAGTTCATGTCTTGTTTCCTTTCTATTTTTTCCTAATGCAAAAATAATTAATCAATTGTATTTGTGTATTATTTCTAATATTACAAAATAATTTTAACAATTATGAATGACTCTTAAGCTTGTAATCATAATTTTAAGTCTTATTACACTTAAAATAATTTTACAAACAGGAAATATTTATCAACTGAACTGAAATTAAAGTCAAAAAAACATATTCTAATTCCGAATTTCTGATTTTATTGCCTTTTCTTTACGGGAAACTCTCCTTTTTACTCCATGTAAATTGCAAACTGCCTCTTTATCTGCTATTTTCCTTTTCTTTAATAGAACAATGTCCACCCACCTATTATATTTTGCACAAAGGGAGTAGTTAAAGTAACTAATTTCCGAATTTATAGTGTTTTATTTATTGCAAAATCAATTTAAAAATATCATTTAAAATTCACTTGTAATTGTCTCTCATTTTAAAAAAAATGAAAAGGAAAGGAAAAACACAGACCTGCACACACACAGTACTTGACGATGATAATAAATTGTCAAAAGCAAGAGTACAAAATCCACCTCGAACATCTCTCGTCATCTCCAACTCCCATCATCCCTCCCCTCCTCTCCCCCACCACCGCCATCCTCCCTGAGGAGGCGGAGGAGTGGAACAATAAAGTCGCAGCCTTTTTCCATCTTCCACAGTCTAAACCCTCAAAGATCAGATTTTTATCAATCACTCAAAAATCATCACTCCCTGATTGACCAACATCAGTTTCTTGTCTTTACATGATCTCCGCCTTAATCGGACGATTTTGCGGAAGTGGGTGTTTGTCGGATTTGTGTAAAGATGAAGGAAGACGAGTCCAATTGGTTTTCAAGATGGGAGGAGCAACTGCCGTCTCCTGAAGAGCTTATGCCCTTGTCACAAACCCTAATCACTCCTCATCTGGCTTTAGTCTTCGATCTCCATCGTAATGTTAATGGGACCGGTTCGCATTCGACTCCTCCTCCAGCTCCAACGCCGTCGAGCTTACCGCATCCGAGTTCGTCTGAATTTGAAAATTCTGGTGATTTGGGATCAGGTGGTGGTGCTGGTGGTGATGAGCCTGCCAGGACTTTAAAGCGGCCGAGGCTTGTGTGGACTCCACAGCTGCATAAGAGGTTTGTGGATGCTGTGGCTCATTTAGGTATTAAGAATGCTGTGCCTAAAACTATAATGCAGTTGATGAGTGTTGATGGATTGACTAGAGAAAATGTCGCTAGTCATTTGCAAAAGTATAGACTTTATTTGAAGAGGATGCAAGGACATTCTATTGGTGCTGGATTGGCTTCGTCTGATCCCGCTACTGATCATTTGTTTGCTAGTTCGCCTGTTCCGGCGCATTTCTTGCATCCTGCAGCTCGACCTGGTCAGGATCATCTTGTGCCTTTTGTTGCTCAGCCACAGCCTAGTAGGCCGATTTGGGTGACGCATCCACAGCTTCAGCAGCAGTTTCATCAGCAGAGACAAGTGGGTCATTTTGGATCTCTGCCTAATAATAATGGTCAGTTTGAGAATTCGTTTATGGCTATGCAGGCGCAACAGCCTGTGCACAGGATGGGAGCGCCTCCTACTTTTGGGGAGGATGTTGACTCTGGAGCAGCAAATGGTGGGAGGAAGGTTCTCACATTGTTTCCAACAGGGGACAATTAAATATGATCCGGTAATTGTTATTAACGTTGTCTTTTCAGATAAAGATAACAGAATGCCTTGAAAGGTGTATGTTGATTTAACTCCATTCGTAGCAATCAAATGAGAAAAACAACTTGATCTCTAATGCTAAGTGGAAGAGTAGTAACACTTACGACTCATTTTTAAGGTATAACTGCATGTTCCAAAAACGTACTGAATACTAAAAAAATGCTGATGGAACGTTGTGGCATTTGCGTTTTGTAGGATTATCATTGGAAGTGGTTGTGATATCAAGTTTCTGGTGAGAAGGATTTCTAACAAGGGCGCCCTTTTTACAGAGACCTGAAATGAAAGATCCTCTTCTTCTTCACTGTGGAGATTTGAGATTCATTATTTGTGATAATGGTTATGGATTAACTCTGAAACCGTCTTCTTTGCAGCAACGCAGCGATAATTGTGATAATTGTAGCGAAGTCAGGTCATGATACCAGCAATGCAGAGATTGAGCTGACTGCGTGCGTCTATTAGTTAACTTCTACTATGACTTAAAATGTTATTATCTGTTTCGTCTTACTGAGTTCCAACTTTTGTAAATGTTTGTTTTACTTCAGAAACTCCGCCCCATTTATTTGGGTCATTTTAATAGAACTGAGGTCCTACGACTTGTTAAGAATTACGATCATTATTTTCTGTACGAGTGTGTAAGTTTTTTAAAAAAATGCCCATGTTGACAACTTTTGAACTTTTAAGTGGGAGACATTGTGTAGTTCCCAGAGACTTCAACCTGATCTGATCTTTATATATCATCTCCTCACATTCAATAATAGAATGAATAAGACAAGTACGACTGTTAAACTATCAAGATCTGGCACCAATGTTCTCTTGTTAAGATGCCAACTACAATCCTTAAAAAAATACTTCACACAATGTTTGTCAATTACAGCCTGCGACTGGATGTACCCATTAATTGTCAAACTAATAAATTCCTGTCAAGCCAGCAAGTGAAGATTTTATCAACAATTACTGAGTAGCAGTAGGATTGTGATTGCCATCAGACCAGATAACTGGGACTTCAAATTAAGAGGACAAAGTATAATAATATTGACTACCCAGAGCGACTTATGAAATTGAAATGAAGTGTATTTAAACCCAAAAAGGTCCAACAAGTATCCATGACATACTAATATTTCGACAGACATGAACCAAGGAAGATACTGCAACAAATGCGATCACACAGATACAAAAGTGTTGACGTTCCCCCAACTAGCTGCGGTGCATAAGGTTTTGTGGATGGTTCAAACTTTGGAAGATGCTGACCGAATGGAGCCTGTGATAATAAAGTATGCATTAGAGATCCACAAAAGGTAGCAGTTTGACAATTGTATTTAAATCAAAGAACAACATTATGATCCTCCTGTGCAAGTTACTACTTCATGAGAAAAGTGGACAATAGGCTAAGAAATAAACTGTACCGGAAGAAAAAAAGAGTTTATAGGTGCATGAAAATATGAAATATCATATCCAAAGAACAGTATCGTATACAAAAGGGATCAATTCATACTTAAATCAGCATGAAAAATGAAAAAAAAAGAAGAAGAAGCAGTGGATTACCTGAGAAATAGCATGCCTAAACTGCTCATAAGAATGAGCATATATCATAGCATGATTTCGCCACTGCAAGTAAGCACCATCTGCTGAACTCATGTTTACTCCCATTGCACCAAATGGGGCCATTACAGCATTAGATGGAAATCCATAATTAACAGAGGTGTGAGTTCTCGGAACTAAACAATACTGGGGGGAAGCCAACATGATTGCTATACTGCACATATGAAAGTTGAGGGTTCTCCATTTGGAAGGGTGGGAACCCATAGCTTTGATCAGTTGGCAAGTTCCTTACATACCTAAACCACAGAAAAATTGGGTAAGAAAAAAAATATTTGCCGATCACTCGTCCTTTAGTTCATAGCTTCACCAATAAGATGCATGAAAATAGCGTACACATGACTTACGCAAAAGATACAAATGTAAATAGGCAATGCCTTGTTTATACTTTCCATAACTCCGGTCATAATCAGGATAGAATCTGTCCTTCTCAACATCTCTTAAACTGTCCCTAACATAAGTGTTCTCTGGGTCATTCACCAAATTCCTATTGAGCTCACTGTCATTTCTAGTCAGCCCCTGATCTGTCCCTACCGTTGCTCCCTTGGGATTGTCACTCGCAACAGGGTTACCAGTGTTACTAAATATCCGGGCCCTTGCTCTTTCATACTCCTCTTCTCTATCCTCCACAGTCCTAGAAGGACTACTTTTCAGCCCTCGTAACACCTCGAAAATATAAACTACCGTTTTTTGTTTCTGGCGGCCCAAAATTCAACCCCATTCACAATTTGCTTGTTGCAGCTAGCAGCAGCAGTGTGCTGACTTTCTATTTTGGTTCGATCCTTACTGTTCTTTTGACTTTAATTTAAAAGTAATTCGATTCGGTCAATTTAATTCATGTCAGTTTAGGTTATTTATTTGATAAATATTAATATATTAAACTACATATAATTTTAAAACGATTTCCGTAAACGTGAGATATAATCGCTATCTAAACAACATATATCAGCTGTTTTTTAAATAAAAAATTTAAAATAATATATTTGAATTTTCAAATTTCATTTCAAAAGAACGACTTACGCTCTGGTCGATTTGGTCGAATCAATAATGGGCACGTGGATGACGCTCTATTTAATTGACGCGTGCGTTGACTACTATATTTAAAGTCGCCGAACTCGAGAGAAACGGAAGAGGAAAACCGTACATAAGACTTACTCCGTACAAACGGAACGGGACGGATTCCTAGCAATGACGGACGTACAACCGATTGATCAATTCTCTGTCACTGACGAAAACCAACACGACAACCTCATCAACCACTTCGACGATGAATTCGACCTCCATTTCTCTTTCGACGACCTCTTCTCCAATGAACAAGACATCAAGAACGATGACGTGTTAGTTAAGGTTTTGGATTGTGCAGTCAATCACGAATCTGGCGATCGTAGTTTCGACTCTTTGGTCGGTGATTGGTCGAGAAATACTGGCGATGTTTCCAGGGAAACCCCATCTGAGGGTTCTGGAAATGCTGCTTCAGGTTCGGAAGCTACGGATGTTTCTGATCTGAGGAACAAAGTGGAAGAAAAGTACATATCCAAGAGGAAGAAGGAAAGTGAAGATGGCGGAGTGAGACTAGGGACTGAGGATGAGAAAAGGAAGGCGAGGAACAGGGAAAGCGCGCAAATGTCGAGGGAGAGGAAGAAGCATTACGTTGAGGAGCTTGAAAATAAGATCAGATTAATGCACGCTACAATTACTGATTTGAATTGTAAGTTTGCTTACTTTATGGCTGAAAATGCGAGCTTGCGGCAGCAAATAGGTGGTGGTGTGATGTTCACGCCTGTTCCTGATGCGTGCGCTCATCGTCCGATGGTACTAATGGGTTACCCTTGGATGCCATCACTGCCTTATGTTGTGAGTAGGCCTCGAACACATTCGTTGCCAGTTATGAGTGTGAAACCTCAGAAGTCTGTGAACTCCAAGAAATCAAATGGTACTGAGTCCGGAAATAAGAAAACTGAAATAAATATGGAACATTATAGAGATGGACGTAAAAATGCAAAAGACGTTTACTAAATCTTCCAAGGCTTCCGCGAGCGACGCTTGACAGTGGTTTCGCGGGTATGCAGTGCGTGCTATTGTCATTTTTTATGCCTTTTGACATAAATATGCAAATCAAATGTTACTTCAGTTTGGAATTTTTCTTGTTGAGACTGTAGGTAAAAATATGGTTCTAATATAGAGAGTATCATTTTGGATTAATGTACACAGTCAACAAGACTCGCAATGCTCGTAATACTCCGGTAGCCTGATGTTTCTATTTTACACACGGCCAAAGCTAAGTTCTGGTTCGTGTACTGAGGTACTTTCCAGTTTGACATTTCACCAGAGGCTAACGTAGGTGCTGTTGTTCCCGCTTCATTGGCCAGGAACATATCAACTGATCATCAGTCGAGCTCAAATCAGCTCTCCGAAAGAACAAACAAAACGAATCTGCACAGCCTCCCCGACGCTGTTAACATGACAGAGGAACAAATGGAAAGTGACAACACTAAAAATAGTTTTGATGGTAACAAGTCCACCATGGTTGTATCTGTTCATACTGATCCTAAAGAAGCCTTGGACAACGAGGGACCAGATGGCATCATGGGATCCAAAGCACTTTCCCGCAGATTTGTTGTTGTGTTGTTGGAAAGAGTGAGGCATGTGACTTATTCTTGTGTTCTACCCCGTTAAAGGTTCTATCCCCCATCCGTTGACGACTTGAGATTTCTAAACCAACAAAAATGCCCAGGTTCAAATGTTTTCTTGTAGGATCAAGTCTTGTAGGTTCATAGGTATTTCACATCCTTTACACAAATATACAAGTACAGCTAAGAGATATGTGTTTCATCAATACATTCCATACGCAAAACTCAAAACTCAGACAGTTGTCTATGGGTATCTTTTCAAAATTTTCATTTTCTGATGAAGGTTAACTGATCTAGGGGCGACACTAAGGGCAAGCGCACCAGTGGACGATGAGTTGAACCTTCCCTTACCACAGTCGAAGGTCCAACCCATTGTCCATAATTTGCAAAACGCACCAGTAAGGACCATTCACTATTCATAAATAATATT
>JAWWMW010001911.1:63803-74964 GCA_035048345.1 Echeveria elegans
CGTTTGAAACGTTCTATATATCGTTGGAAAGCTTATTCAACGAGTTACAATTCTCTAGTTTATGTCAAAATCAAATTATGAGCCGAAGGATACCGAAAATGAGGCCGAAGTTACGGTGCTGCCACTTGCATGGCAGCACCAGATCATGATCCGGAATTTATGGTGTTTTGTTTGAAATCAATTTGAAAGAAATAAAAGGGAAAGAAAAATAAAAAAACAGACCTGCACACACAGTACTTACGTTGATAATAAATTGTCTAAAGCATGAGTACAAAATCCACCTCGAACATCTCTCATCTCCAACTCCATCATCCCTCCTCCCCCACCACTGCCATCGTCGCTTAGGAGGCGGAGGAGTGGAACAAAAAAGCCGCAGCAATTTTTCCAACTTCCACTCTCTGAACCCTCAAAAGATCAGATTTTTAGCAATCACTCAAAAATATTCAGTCCCCGATCGACCAACGTCAATTTCTGGCCTTTACACGATCTCCGCCTTAATCGGACGATTTGCGGAAGTGGGTGTTTCTCGGAATTGTGTAAAGATGAAAGAAGATGAGTCCAATTGGTTTTCAAGATGGGAAGAGCAACTGCCGTCGCCTGAAGAGCTTATGCCTTTGTCACAAACCCTAATCACTCCTCATCTCGCTCTTGTCTTCGATCTCCATCATAATCTTAATGGGGCCGGTTTGCATTCGACACCTCCTCCAGTTCCCACGCCGTCCAGCTTAGCGCATCCGAGTTCATCAGAGTTCGAAAATTCTGGTGAATTGGGATCAGGTGGTGCTGGTGGTGATGAGCCTGCAAGGACTTTAAAGCGACCGAGGCTCGTGTGGACTCCACAGCTGCATAAGAGGTTTGTGGATGCTGTGGCTCATTTGGGTATTAAGAACGCTGTGCCTAAAACTATAATGCAGTTGATGAGTGTCGATGGATTGACAAGAGAAAATGTCGCTAGTCATTTGCAAAAGTATAGGCTTTATTTGAAGAGGATGCAAGGACATTCTAATGGTGCTGGATTGGCTTCGTCTGATCCGGCTACTGATCATTTGTTTGCTAGTTCGCCTGTTCCGGCTCATTTCTTGCATCCTGCTCGAACTGGTCAGGATCATTTTGTGCCTTTTGTTACCCCACCCCAGCCTGGTAGACCGATTTGGGTGACTCATCCGCAGCTTCAGCAGCAGTTTCATCAGCAGAGACAAGTGGGTCATTTTGGATCTCCACCTAATAATAATGGTCCGTTTGAGCATTCGATTATGACTAGGCAGGCGCAACAGCCTGTGCACAGGATGGTAGCGCCTCCTGCTTATGGGGAAGATGTAGATTCTGTAGCAGCGAATGGTGGGAGGAAGGTTCTCACATTGTTTCCAACAGGGGACGATTGAAAATGATCCGGTAATTGTTATTGACGTTGTCTTTCCAGATAAAGATAACAGCCTGCCTTGTAATGTTTACAATGAGGATGTTAACTCCATTCATATTTAAAGAAGTCAAATGAGAAAACACTTGATCTCTAATGCCTTAAGTGGAAGAGTTATAGCACTTAATGTTACGGCTCTTTTTAAGGTACAAGTGCATGTTCCAAAAATGTACAGAATGCTCAATCCTGATGCAAAGTTGCACGACATTTGTGTTTTGTAGGCTTTTCACTGGAAATGGTGATTCATTAGGCTGGATGTCTGTGATAATTGTAGCGAAGTCAGGTCATGATACCAGCAACTTAAGATGCAGACGTGGAACTGACTGCCGTGCGACTTAAAGTTAACTTCTACTATGACTTAATGTTACTATGTTTCTTCATACTCGGAGCAAGTTCCAACTGTTGTAGATGTTTGTTTTTACTTCAGAGACTCCACCCCATTCTATGGGTTATTTCAATATAACTGATTTCCTTAGACTTGTTACTATAGCTATTAGCTATTGCTTGTAAGGGATTTATACAAGCATTGGAAACGTCCGCCGGACATTGTTGCTTCATGGCATTCTTCTATACAGGTGCATGAGGTTTGTTGAAATGCCTGCATTGCAGATGTGCATAGCCACTAGTCTTGACAACTTTTGAACATTCAAGTGGAGACACATTGGGTAGTTCCCAGTGGCGTCAACCAGATCAGATCTGATTTCTAATCTTTTAAATCATATCCTCACAATCAATAATTGAATGAATAAGACATGTATGGATGTTAAACTATCAAGATCTGGCACCAATGTTCTTGTAAAGATGCCTTCTAATCCTTAAAACAAGACACCAGAAAACATTTGTAAATTTCAGTCTGTGATGGGATTTATCCATTTATTGTCAAACTAATAAATTTCTAGCACGGCATAAAGTATAGGTTAAACACAGATACTGGGTTGGGTTAACATTAGGCCAGATAAGTGGGACTTCAAATTAAGAGAGCAAGCTATAGGGTTTATTGTTGATATTATAATAGGTCATTTTGCAGATAAAGAGTGTTATAATTAAAAATTGTAGAAAAATATATTAAAAATATTATGTTAACAAAAAATAGGTAATCGCCTTTAATTAACTTTAAAATATCAAAAAAATTTCAAAAAACTTAAAATTTCAAAACTTCTTTAAACAAATAAGTAAAATCCACTCATTTAGTATCACTTTGATAAACAAACTTATGTCTCAAGAATAGTTTTGTATACATTTAATTTGATATTCCAAAATTTACAAAAATGTAACACAAAATTTTATAAAAAATATAACAAAAATGTTGAATAGTTTACCATTATGTTTTTGTATGTCTCTAAATTTTAAGAAATTTTTTTATTTTTAAATATAAATGTTTCAAAAAACTTAAATTTCCCATAATATTTCATATAAACATTTAATAAAAATAGCAAAAAAAATATTACAAAAATTTGTTAAAATTTAGAGACATTTAAAACAATAATTTCAAATTATTCAACATTTTTTTATATTTTTGATAAAATTATATGTTATATTTTGATAAATATTTAAAATATTAAATTAATTTTATAAAAAAATATTCTTGAGCCATAATTTATGATACTAAATGAGTGAATTTTACTTATTTATTTAATAAAGTTTTAATTTTTTTTTAAATTTTTTTTTGACATTTTTTGATATTTTAAAGCTAATTAAAGGCAATTACCTTTTTTTTTTGTTAATATAATGTTTTTAATACATTTTTTCTGCAATTTTCAAATATAATATCGTTATCTGCAAAACGTCCTATTATAATACTCTATTTCTGCAATAAACCCTACTGAATATGGAAATAGAATGTTGTGAAATTGAAATGAAGTGTATGAGCAAAAAGGTCCCGACAAGTATCCATAGCATACTAAGACTTCGAGAGACATGAATCAAGGAAAATACAGCAACAAATGCGATCACACAGATACAAAAGTGATGACGATCCCCCAACTAGCTGCGGTTCATAAGGTTTTGTGGATGATTCAAACTTGGAGGATGCTGACCGAACGGAGCCTGCGATATAACGGTAATCATTAGAGATCTGGTATTTAAATCTAGGATAAACATCCTGATCC
Organism: Echeveria elegans; assembly: GCA_035048345.1. Classification (NCBI taxonomy): domain Eukaryota; kingdom Viridiplantae; phylum Streptophyta; class Magnoliopsida; order Saxifragales; family Crassulaceae; genus Echeveria; species Echeveria elegans. The sequence continues at coordinate 67,329 of JAWWMW010001911.1, forward strand.
TCTTGTGCAAGTTATAATTCATGAGACAATTAGTCAATAGGCTATGACATAAATTTGTAGGTGCATGGAATATCTAATCCAAAGAATATTGTTGCAAGCAAAAGGGAACAAATCATACTTAATCAGCAAAAAGAAGAAGAGATTACTTGAGAAATAGCATGCCTAAAATGCTCATAAGAATGAGCATACATCATAGCATGATTTCGCCACTGCAAGTAAGCACCATCTGCTGAACTCATGTTTATTCCCATTGCACAAAATGGAGCCATTACCGGGCTGGATGGAAATCCAAAATTGACAGAGGTGTGAGTTCTCGGAACTAAGCCATACTGGGGGAAGCAAGCATGATTGCTATACTGCACATATGGATGTTGAGGTTTCTCCACTTCGAAGGGTGGTAACCCATAGCTTTGATCAGTTGGCAGGTTCCTTACATACCTAAATCAAGGAAAAATCAGGTAAGAAAAACAATTTTCCAGATCACTAATGTCCTTTGGATGATAGCTTCACCGAGACAATGATGTGACCAGTAAGATGCATGAAATAGCATAGATGGCACTTTCAAAAAATATACAAATGTAAATAGACAATGCATTGTGTATACCTTCCATAACTCCGGTCATAATCAGGATCGAATCTGTCCTTCTCAACATCTCTAATAATGGCCACACAAGAAGCTGAACCGTCTCTAACATAAGTCTTCTCTGGGTCATACACCAAATTCCTATTGAGTTCACTGTCATTCCTGGTCAGCCCCTGATCTTTCCTAACCACAGGCCCCTGAGGATTGTCACTTGCAACAGGGCTACCAGTGTTACTAAATATACGGGCCCTTGCCCTTTCATACTCCTCTTCTCTATCCTCCACGGTCCTGGAAGGGCTCCGTTTTGTGCCAAATTCATTATCAGCTGAGCCAGAGTTGCTATTCTGCCTGGCCTTCATAAGCACCTTAATCTTACCACTCTTTTCACTCTCCAGATGTTTAGCAGGAATTTCAGACAGGCATACAGCAGGATACCTACTTTCAGCTGACTTCCTGGCAATAATTCTATTCCCTAGACCATCCAAGTTTTCTAGAACTGCAGTGGTGAGCCCATAGTGATGAGCAACCCTATGCGCTGCCAGACGAAGATATGATGTAGGGAACTGTTGGAACTCAAACTGCTGAATCTCTGGATTTTTCAAGAACCTTTGCACATCAAGCTCCATCCTCAGAACTGCATATAAAATTCGTACAATAATAAGATAATATCACACCTGAACAACATCTTATTCACTCAAAATCTAGGGTTTTCTGTAAAGCACAAGCCAATCCAAAAGGATACACAGTTCATCAAGCAACAAGCTTCACAACACCCAATCAAACATCAAGTCAATTCACTAGCCTATGCACAAAAGTGAACCGCCTTTGACCTAAATCGATCATCAACAACAAAATCAATACCAAAAATAGTAAAACGTCCAAAGAGATGACGTACTAGTCAAACGATGGCGAGGGTTCTGAAGGGCCTCAACCAAAAACGGATCCACCATGGATTCTTTATCATTCGTCTTCAAAATTGCAGACGAGGACGACGAATCCATCGACAAGATCCAATCTTTTCACAACTGCTCAAATTGGTAAATCGACGCAAACCAAAACAAAAACACCCCGTAGCACAAGCGAGCAAGCGAGCCTCAAGATACAACAACAACAACAAGAAGCATGGCTAGGGCAAGAACTCTCTCTCTCTCTCAATCTCAAAAGAGGAGGCAGAAGAGAGAGAGTTTGGGATTTCAGATTTTTGGGATTATTTTTTGTCGTCTTTTATTTTCGATGACGAGTCGTCGTTGTTTGGTTGAATGCAAATACGCATACGAGTGGCTTTTTGTTTTCTGGCGGCCCAAAAGTTCAGCCCCATTCACAACTTTTGCTTGTTGCAGGTGCAGCGGCAGCCTCCTTCTCACGTGCGCTGCATGTGACGTTCGGTTCGGTTCGGTTCGTTGGCCTTCTTTTCACGTTTTCATTCATCTCTGACTGGATCCATCCTTTGGCCCAGAGCCCAAAATTTTAACACCCCGGTGTGAAACCGGCATAAAAGACGAATTAATAACAGACACGTGGACGGCGCTATTTACTCCACGCAAGTCGCCGAACACGGAAGAAAAAAAAACCGTACAACAAAGTGAACAAACTTTCAACTTTCCTGAAGACTCCGTTCGAACGGAACGGTGCGGGGCCCTAGAAAGTAGAAATGGCGGGCGTCCAACCCAGTTTCCTATCCATCTGGAAAGTCAACACTCCCACCTCATCAACCACTTCGACGATGATGATAATTGAGATCTCCATACCTCACCGATGAAGGGGCGTCAAGGACGATGGCGTGGTTGGTTGTTGAGTTTTTGGTTTGCGCAGTCAATCACGACTTTGCAGGCGATCGTAGTTTCGCGTCTTTGGTCGGGATCGGAAACTACGGAAGTTTCTGATATGAAGGTCAAAGTGGAAGCAAAGTACGTGACAAAGAGGAAAAGGGAAAGTGAAGGAGTAGTGTGTCTAGGGATGATAAAAGGAAGGCGATGCTGAGGAATCGGGAAAGTGCACAAATGTCGTGGGAGAGGAAGAAGCATTATATGAAGGAGCTTGAGAATAAGATCAGAGCAATGCAGGCTACTGTTGCTGATTTGAATCGTAACTTGGCTTACTTTATGGCTGTAAATGTAAGCTTGCGTCAACAAGTTGCTGGTTTTTGCTCATCAGAGGATGGCACCAATAAGTTGGCTGCTACCCTTGAATGCCCTGTCCACCTTGTGCTGTAAATGAGTCTCAAAGGCATGCGGTGCCGGTGCCCATCCCGTGGAATAGTGCTCAGAATCAGCCCCTACATTCCCCTAAGTCCAAGAAATCGAATAGTAAGAAGTTAGAAAGTAAGAGACTGAAGTGAAAACTAAGAAAGTAGCGAGCATTGGTTTATTAGGTTTGTTGGTTTTTCGGTTTCTCTTTGGAGCACTTGTTCTCATGGTGAATGTTAATTATGGAGGAGAGGCCACAAGTCAGCAACCACGACAGGTTTTTTTACTGTTAATTTTGGCGCTAACAGATATGGTAGTAGGTTTGATATGGAATCTGGTGTCTCTAAGGAAATGCATGATCATGATGAAACTTATAGAAATAGTTATGTTAAAAAGGAAACAAGAAGCTAAGACACTCTGGCAAATCTGTTGAAGATGGAAATTTAAGTCAGCCTCTGGTGGCATCTTTGTATGTGCCGAGAAATGAGAAGCTTGTGAAGATTGATGGTAACTTGATTATTCTTTTTGTTTCGGCCAGTGAAAAAGCAGTGTCATCTCAGGAAGCCATTTGCTTGGCTGTCGCTGAAAATGTGGCCCCTGTCAAAGCTCACTCTGAAGCAAGGAAGAACAGAAACGGACAACAGTCCCACATGTATATAAGTGAAAATGAAAGACAAAAGTTGCTTGCTGATTCTTCCAAGGCATCTGCAGATGATCCTCAACAGTGGTTTCGTGAAGGAGCAGCAGGTTTGTATTGCATGGAACATATCAACGCCTCAACCGATCATCAAACAAACTCAATCCGGAAGAACTGACCGAACGAATCTGCACAGCCTCCCCAACGTTGCTAAAATGACACAGGATGAGGAGGCCATAGAAAGCAGCAGCTACACTAAAAACAGTTTTGATGGTAACCAGTCCACCAATGATTGTATCTGTTCATATTGATCCTAAAGAAGCCTCGGACAACATATGATCAGATGGCATCATGGGCTCCAAAACTCTTTCCCGCATATTTGTTGTTGTGTTGTTGGAAAGAGTAAGGTATGTAACTTATTCTTGTTCTACCTGTTAAAGGTTCTATCTTCCATCGGATGACAACTTGAGATGTCTGAACCAAAAAAATGCACAAGGGTTGCAAAGGTTCTCGGGTAGAATCGGTTTCGTAGATTCATAGGTATGAGGTACTTTACATCTTTACTAGAAATATACAACTGAGAGATGCATGTTTCATCAATATACATTGGATACACACAAAAATCTTTCTTTTTTATATTGAGCAAGTTTATAAAGAGCACAACAGATTCATAAATCTTGCCGATTCACTGATCTTGTAGGGGCGACACTAAACGTCTGTGCTGAGGATTGAGGAAAATGTGTGAAGTCCTAGAAATTAATTGCAGTGAATTTTATGAATAGGTACAATAAACATGGAGCCTGCCCCATTTTGACGGACAACACTTTTACAGTAAGTTTAGAAAATTCAAAGGCTTTCTTAGAAATCTAAAAAATGTGCTGGTTTACAATTAATACAAGCATCGTCAAGGCTTCTATTTTGTGATCTAATTTGTCATAAAAAAAATGGTGTCCTTGGTTAATACATTAAGGCTCCAAAAAAAATATTAAAATTTTTTTTTTAAAATGATTTTTTCATGAGAAAATTGTAAGGAAAATCTGATCTCATTTTGCTTATTTTTTCATTTTTTTCGTTACAATCAAACACACATGTTTATTTTCACTCAATTTTTTTTATAAGTTTCTTTTTCTATTCTTTTTTTTCACGATCAAACGGGCCTAACTGTCAGACAGCTTATTTCAGTTCGTTGTGCAGTTACGTTCCCCAGTGTTTGGGAGCCTCTGGACACTTCCAAGCCCAACTATATTTGAAACTTTAGAGGCTTTTCATGATAGGAGCTCCCATGAGTGTTGTCTGTTGAGACCCCTAGATAGAGAATGAGAATTGAGTTTTGGCCTTTCAACTGATACACTGCTGGATAACTCAAGTCTATATCCTAGATAAACTATTCTTGCTCAAAGCAATTCTACGTCAATCTACAAAGCAAATGCCACAAAGACAGTGCCCTAGCGATGCCGTAGACGATACTGACGAGAAAATATTGGACGGTTTGAGTCGCGTGCAATAATATAACACATTTTACAACACAGTCCTACGTGCATACGCCACCATCTTTGTGATAATCACTCACAAAGTCGTCCCAAACTTAGAAAACTAGATAACAAACAAGTGGCTCCGTATCATTAACTGGAATAGTACATTGCATTGCTTTGCTTGAAGGATTAATTAAACTTTCCAATTACAACTTCCATTTTCATGTGTTCAAAAAAGCTAGATGGTTTTTTTCTTCTTCATGGTTTCCATCTGCATGTTGATGAGTTGTCCGGGCTCAGTCGATGGTAGATGATTTTCACATCCACGTTCTCATCAACCTGACAACATTTATGCCCAGGGCAATTAAAAAACAATATGAATTAAGGTCTCATTTGGTTGCGAGGAAAAGGAGAGGAAAGGAAAAATTAAAGAAAAATTTTGAGTGAAAATGAAATGTGTGTTTGGTGGTAAGGAAGAAAAAAAATGAAAAAATAGGCAAAATGAGATCAAAATTTCTTTATAATTTTCTCAAGAGAAAATCATTTTTTTAAAATTTTATTTTTCCTCGCTTTTTTTTCCGCTACCAAACGGAGCCTAAAAAATTATGACTACCGAATCCATACAAATACAGGACAGTGGCAAACCAAAAAAATCAAATCAGTTAAAGGCAAGACTAAAGGCATATAATTTTTTTTTATAAAAAAAAAACTAATCGGAAACGATTTTCCCCGATCAGCCCTGTCCGACGAATTTGAACAAAATTGTGCGGTATACTTTTTTTTATTTTTTTAACTAATCGAAATCGATTTTCCCCGATCTTGAAAACAAAATGAGCTACGACCAACGAAATCGAACAAAATTGTTCCCTGAAATTTCAGGTGTTTAAGTTCAAATAACCCAACTAAAAAGACAAATTAAAATCTATTATGAAAGGGAACCCAACCTGGAGCGGAACTGGTGTTAAAGGGGAATTGTAACAAGATCAGAAATTGTGGGCGGCTTATTTCATGAGATCCGACTCTTCCATTTCGTGGTTGGAGTGAAGAAGATATTTCATGAAGAAGCCAAGAAGAGATGATAATTACTCTGATCGTTTGGAAACCTGTGTTGGATAAAGATGGTGTCGTTCGGGAAAGGGCATTTGTGGAAGAGAAAAATGGCCACTCCCCTTAATAGGAAGATTCTAATTTGTTTGGTGTGTCTTTGATGCAACTTTTTTCAAGATTTATTATCCAATGGAAAGTAATGTCAAATTTAGTTTTCGTAACCACACTTGTTGTTTTTCATCTTATTTGCATTAATTCCAACGCGCACACAGTTTTATGATGTCTTTATCATATATAACATTAATCGAAAAAAGAAAAAAAAGTCACGAAAGAAAAAGACACGATAATCTTATCTACTTTATTTTATTTTTTATATGGTGAAATAATACATGTAATATAATATACTAGCTTACCAAGCTAACAATTAAGCATCATTTGAAGCACTGACTGCGATTTTACTCTCCACTAACAGATGACATGGTGACTTCTTAGCGTGACTCTCTCAAACAGTATATCCACGATTATTCAACGTCATCACACAACACGATCCGATTCACAATCACAAACACTTCACCAAACAATACTTCCTCACTTATAGTGGGAAGAAAGATAAAGACAGACTTACTCATAAGTCTGAGGAGAAAATACAACTCCGCAACGTTGAACTATTTACTTAGGAGTTAATAAGGAAAATGCTCAATCAGGCGAGTTAGACCCGTTTGCGATAACCATATCTATTTAAGTTATTTGATATGGAGATTTCCTTCTTCCCACGACCACAAGTGAGAGTGTTGTAAGGTGGAAGATTACAAGAAACCTTCAGCGAGAAAAAAAACAAGCCAATCCACATCGAGAATGGGCAAAAGATTTTCAGTTAATACGAACAAATGCATTGTTGCTTGAGTTGTTAGTGTTACAGTATTGATTGGAGGACTCCAAATTCAACCACCTTTTTTTTATATTACAATTTCCAAATGAATTGAGATCAAAGTATACACAATGATATACAATATGGGAACGTAGCCTGAAATAAAGATCAATGTATGATAATGACAAATTAAAAAATGACCATAGATCAAAATCGCTTTCAATAGCTAATACTATTAAATGAACAACAAGCAATCTAATAACTAAGTGTTAGATGCTTAAATAAACAGCCTCTCACCCATCACAGAATTGCGCCGCAGATGAGGAGAGAAATAGAAGCATCTCACCCTTCACAGATTACGCCGCAGATGAGGAGAGAAATTATAACTGTGTTTGAAGTTACCAGAGTATCTTAGAACATTGACCAGTCATTTCAATTGTTTCAAACTCAATCACCACGAGCAGACCCACCTAATACATCCGGCCCCTTCGATTGTCGATATTGTCCGTCGCCGAATTGAGACCACCATGGACCAAGCGTGCAACTTTTCCGGAGTAATTGTTGCTCTTGCAACAATAGTTGGATCTGTAGTCTTTTCGGTATGTCTTCTCTATCTCTATTTTTTGATCGTATTTGACATCAAACATGCTTGGAATAGCCTCACCCCAAACGGTTCATGGAATGAACGATTGATAGTGATAACGGTTGAGAAACTACAACGACAGCGAGTGGGCAGATGCCACCGGAGAGGAGAAGGAATGGTGGGCGGTTGCTTGATGGCGAGAGAGTTTGAGCGTCCCCGCACCGCAAAAGAATATATATTGGTACCACGCTTCTACCTTT
>JAWWMW010001912.1:7575-24038 GCA_035048345.1 Echeveria elegans
ATTAAACATCTAGTGGATGCGATAAGAGCCGATTGGGGAATGCGGAGAGAGGGTAGAGTTAGGGTTTTGGGTAGTGGACTAGGCATGTAGTTATTGAACTGAGACTGTATTTTAATCGAGGGGTAAATTTGAAAACATAAATTGTAAACGACGATCATACCTCTCTCTTCCCTATTCTATTATTATATAGATTTTAGCATCTCTAATTAATAACAAGTACAAAATCATCATTTTTTAAAGCACGTGCACTCCGCAACGATAACACACCTTCACCATCATGTTTTAGAATTAACATCTAGGATTGCAATAGTCAAATACACCATAACAAATTCAAAATGGTGTGATTTTACGAAGAGTTTAACAATTTTAAACAAGAGTAATAGCAAAGCTACAAAGTTTTAAGTTTTGCAATTATTAAACTTATAGTTTTTGATCGACAATTATCATAAATGGCATCTCAGTTGTGTCTGCCATTTATATTTTTCATCAATTTAATTTGTCATCAAAACATGATTCATAATCAATATAATCATGGACATCCATAAAATATCATTATTTTTTTCTCAAACCCATCAATTAAAAAAAATATATTCAGAATTATATCAAAATGAATGTCTATTTGTAAATTTAAAAAGTTAAATTGAATTGTGATTTTTTTAAATGAAATTTCATTATTTTAATTTGAACAATAAAGAATTTTGACACAGTACACTTGACATGTTTCGATTGGGCAAAGTTTCATGTTCAAATCTTATTTTTGATTGTGAGATGATTTTTTTAATGAAAACACATATCATGATATTAAAAAAAAGTCATTTGAAATATTAAGAAGAGAATGCATGATTTTTTTGAATATTTTATGATACAGTACACTTTTATGGTAAAAAAGAGTATAATGATGACTGGGGAGTGATCTAATCCTAAATTTACTATACATTCATCAAATGGTGTATCAAAAATCAGCATTCATCAAATATTGTCTAAAAGTGCACCAATCCATTGAGGATTATTTTTCTCTAATTCCAAAAGACAAGAAAAAAAACGTTTAACCACTATTTATAGCATAAGCCATTAAACTCCATCAATTTCAACAAGAAAATTAATTTTTTGATTGAACACATTTAAACCAATCATTTTTTATTATAGTTTCGCATAAATGAGAGTCAATGTATACATCAAAGTACTAGTGTACCGTCCGTCGTCCCGACGGGGGACGGGGATGCATCGTCTGAATGCACAATCAAAACGGTCAAATACGGGCGAAACTCAATCGACCATTTTTGGACTCGTGTGGTCTGTGTAAATTAAAACTTTTAAATTCAATTTTTAATGGGTCGGGCCGAATTCTTGTGTTGTTTGTAAATTTAAATTTTAAAATTTTATTTTTAATGAGTCGGGATGGGCCAGTCTAGTATGTGTAAATTTAAATGGACTCGTGTGTACTGTGGTTATTTTATTAATTAAGATAAATTAGAAAGAAGAAGGGTAAAAATGATATTTCAAAATGTTGATGAGGGCGGACATCATATTCTATTATTAAGTAGATACAATACGACTATAACTCAAAATACAAGATCCATGGATGATATAATAATGAAAAAGTTATCATCGATCCGTAATCGTTTTCCATGATCAATACAACTAATAATAAATAAATAAATAAATAATAATTAAATATATGAGCAATCTAATTAAATGAAAGACATCTTGTTCTTACAGAATAGCTCCAAAGATGATAAGAGAAATTCTACAGTATAAAATCTACCGATATCAAATTATCAATCTGATATTCACTCAATATAAAATCTACAGTATCCATATGAATCAATACGGTCGATAATTAATATTTCCTTAATTAAAAATTACAAAATAAATAAATAAATAAAAATTTAATATAAATCTGACTTTCTCTGCTCCTCTCTATTCTCTCCATTGCTGCTTGCTGTTCCCTCTTTTCTGTGTATTTTAATCTTATCAAAACCCTAACGAGGGGTTTTTCGTATCCGCCAACCACCAGTCGCCGCCGGTCCCGGTTTCTTCCCCGATTGATCTCTCTCCCTTCCCTTTTCATCTTTTTCCAAAATTTTGAGTTCTAGGCGCTACTGGTTTTTTTTGCAAAAGTGATGATTGATGTGAAAAATAATGGATTTTGATGTTATGGGGTTGTTTCTGTTGGTTGAATTTGTGGGATAGAATTGAGCTTTTGACGTGGGTATGAAGTTTTGATGATTTAATTGGGGTTTATGAGTCTGTGGTTTTGAGCTGTTTTCGTGTAGTTGAAGTGTTTGGCTTGAGCCTTTTTTTAATAAAGTTTTGATATTTGGAGTAATTTTGTGAAGATTTTGTTGAGTTTTGGTTGTGAAGAGAGTTGTTGAAGTTTTGGTTTAAGTTGTAACAATGTTGTCTGGATTGGAGAGGAGGCCTGTAAATGGAGGCAATGATGGATCTTTTGATGATGATTTAGATGAAATGGGGATGTTGTTGAGTGAGCAGCAGCGTAGGCAAGATGTTAATGCTCGTGAGAAAGAGCTGAATATGTTTAGAAGTGGGTCTGCTCCGCCTACCGTGGAGGGTTCATTGAATGCTGTTGGTGGATTGTTTAGTCACAGTAAAGGGGATCCTTTGTCGGGGGTTTTAAGTAGTGGTAATCAGGGTAAAACTGGAATCTTTACGGAGGAGGAGTTGAGGTCTGATCCGGAATATCTTTCCTATTACTACTCCAACGTGAATTTGAACCCTAGGCTTCCGCCGCCTTTGCTAACGAAGGAGGATTCAAGGTATGCTCAAAGGTTGAAAGGTGGAAATTCAGTACTGGGAGGGATTGGAGATCGAAGGAAAGTAGGTAATTCGGATAATGGTGTAGTCAGGTCAATGTTTATGATGCCTCCAGGGTTTAGTTCGCGGAAAAAAGAGGTTGAGACTGAATCCAGTAATATGAATGGTTCACCCGAATGGGCTGGTGATGGACTTGGCTTGGCTGGGTTAGGATTGGGAAGCAAACAGAAGAGTATTGCTGAACTGCTTCAGGTAATTTTTAACTTCGGACATGTGCTTTCAACTTATCATTATCGCGACGGTAGTTAGAAACTGTTAAAAACAAGTCGGTCACTTTGTTGTACAAATGTTGTAGTAATATATTTTCTGTGATCAAACATTTGTTAGCAGGTCACATTTGTATCCATATATGTTGATTTTCAATGTATGTTTATTTTACGCAATGATATATTGATCTCAGGATGACTTTGGGAATCCTGCGCCTGCTACTAACAATCCATCTCGCCCTGCAAGTAGAAATACTTTTGAAGAAAATTCTATTACCCAATCGGCTACTGAAGCTGAAGATGAACTTGCTCAACTGCGACGATCGAGTGTTGTTCGTAGCACTGGCTCATTCAGCTATGATGCGGCTGTTGGTTCATCTTTGTCCAGAAATGCATCCCCCGACCCTCAACTAATTTCTCGAGCTCCAAGTCCAAGCATCACACCTATTGGATCGGGACGAGCTGAAAAAAGAGGTGTTAATAGTCCGAACTCGTTCCATGGCGTGTCATCTGCAAACAGTGAGCCTGCTGGCTTAGTTGCCAAGTTGTCTGGCTTGAGTTTATCCTCCAATGGTAAGGCGGATGAAAACAATTCTCTCAATACTCACATTGAACATGATGTTCGAAGTCGTCAAAGTTATCTCTTTGGTCATGCCAGCGGGCAGACTGGCCTCAGCCAGCACTCACATTTTGCTAATCCTGAATCCCAGCTTCTGGACATGCATCATGGATCTGGAGTTAATCAGATAAACAGCCCGTATTTCTTGTCGGATAGGCAAGTAGATGTGAGCAAACCACTAGGCAATTACTCTAACTCCTATCTACAAGGCTCGGGTTCTGCTTTCAATGGCGGTGGCATATCCCCTTCGTATCAGGATGTTGAGAATGCAAATACGTCTTTCAAGAATTACGGAGCTGGTACGTACACCTTAGATTTAAATCTGGCTTCAATGTTGGCCAGTCCTCATGGTAACACTAATTTGCCTCCTTTGTATGATAATCTTGCTGCTGCTGCAGCCATGGGAGGTGCTGGAATTAATTTAAGAGGGCTGGGAGGAGACTTGGATCCGATGCTACAATCACAAAATCTGAATATGTCTGCCAATAATATTGCAGCTGTTGATCCGATGTATCTCCAGTATTTAAGGACAGCTGAATATACCGCTGCAGCCCAGCTTGCAGCTCTCAATGGCCAGTCTTTGGATAAAAACTATCTTGCAAATCCTTATATGGACTTGCTTGGGCTTCAGGATGCTTATATGGGCGGTGTACTATCGCCTCTTAAGTCACAGTATGACAACAAATTCAGGAATTCATATCATGGTGGTTATTATGGAAATCATGCATATGGCTTGTCGTATCCTGGTAGTCCCTTAGTAAGTCCGATCTTGCAAGATTCTCCTGTGGGGCCTGGAACTCCAATTGGGCGAAATGACCTGAAGATCCGCTTTCCTTCAGGAATGCGAAATTTTCCAAGTCGAAACATGAACTCATGGGATGCTCATGCGGGTAGGGGTTTTGGATCTTCTCGATTAGATGAATTTAAAAGCAACAAGGCCAAAAATTTTGAACTATCAGAAATCGCTGGGCATGTAGTTGAATTCAGGTAAAATTTTAAGAATGTTTAACCTCAACTTTTAACTATTTTCTCGCAACACTTGTATAATCTTTTTTTATCTTGTCATGAACAGCACTGACCAGTATGGAAGCCGATTCATTCAGCAAAAACTTGAAACTGCCACAATCGATGAGAAGAATATCGTGTACCAGGAAATATTCCCTGAAGCGCTGACGCTAATGACTGACGTATTTGGGAACTATGTGGTCCAGAAGGTAATCTATTCAACATTTCAAATGGTTCTTTTGGTCATTATATATTTGTTGAAATGTTAACACACATTGTCTCCAATATATTAAGAGTTATGGTGTGAAACATCTCTGTTCATGACTTTTGATGTTGGTTTGAAATCAGTTCTTTGAGCACGGAATGCCAGATCAGAGGCGCGAGTTGGCCAACAAACTTTATGGCAATGTCCTGTCATTGAGCCTTCAAATGTATGGATGCCGAGTGATACAAAAGGTATGCATACTGTATAGTCAGCTGGCACTGCATTAGAATGATGTACTTACATCGGTCCTATCTTTGTTTGTCCAACTAGTAATAATGCATTGAACTTTTGCTTGACCAGGCAATTGAATTTGTTGAGCTGGACCAGAAGATTGAATTGGTTCAAGAGCTTGATGGTCAGGTGAAGAGATGTGTGCATGACCAGAATGGAAACCACGTTATTCAGAAGTGTATTGAGTGTGTTCCTGAAGAAAATATCCACTTCATTATATCCTCATTCTTCAACCAAGTTGTGACCCTATCCACTCATCCTTATGGCTGTCGCGTTATCCAGGTTTTAGGCTGATTCATATTTATGTTTTCAAGATGTTACTCTTGCAGTCAGATAACTGAAATGTTACGCGGATTTTCATTTTGCAGAGGGTTCTGGAACACTGCCAAAATGAGGAGACACAGCAAAAAGTGATGGATGAGATACTTGGATCTGTTAGCGAGTTGGCGCAAGATCAGTATGGCAACTATGTCATACAGGTATGCAAATTTTAAAATTTAAATAATAGATGATGGTGCAAAAACCATGAGATGGACAATCTAAGGTCTAATTCTGTTGGTTTATGTATTTGAAACAGCATGTGATGGAACATGGAAAACCACACGAACGATCTATCATAATCCAAGAACTATCAGGGAAAATTGTTCAAATGAGTCAGCAGAAGTTTGCGTCCAATGTGGTTGAGAAATGTTTAACTTTCAGCAACCCTTCTGAACGCCAGTTCCTTATCAGTGAGATGCTTGGTACTACTGATGAGAATGAGCCTCTCCAGGTAACTTCATAACCTGATCCTCATCAAGTCAATTTCAATTACTCTTTAAGATTTGATGAATTCTCATTATATCATCCTTTGCGTCTGCAGGCAATGATGAAAGATCAGTTTGCAAATTATGTTGTCCAAAAAGTTCTGGAGACTTGTGATGACCAGCAGCGGGAGCTGATTATGACTCGCATCAGAGTCCACTTGAATGCTCTGAAGAAGTACACCTATGGGAAGCATATTGTAGCACGAGTTGAGAAGCTTGTCGCAGCTGGTGGTAAGACATCATTTTCTTTATAACTAGTTACTCCCTTTTCAACATCCGAATCCAACCTTCTAACACCCAAACACTCGATTAATGCAGAGAGGAGAATGGCTTTACAGTCCTCAAACCCTAGTCCTGCGTAAGCACGCACAACTCACCCACATGACTATGTCGCTCCACATTTTGTCTATATACCTATCTTCAAAGATAGAGCATCTGCAAAGCTTGAAATAAAGTGTTTTCATGTCCATCTTGTGAAAAGAACTGTACATCATGTAGTTTTCAAGAGCTCTCTATGTGTACTCATAGCATAAAGAAGCAAGCCTGCTGAGTTCAACCCCACCTGATGCGGCCTGCGACTGCGTCTCTGTAAAGATGAGCAGTTTTAAGTTATATGTTCTAGTGCTGTCAATGTACAAAAATGTGGCAGAGAGAAGCTATCCATGGTTAGATGATGTTTGTGTATATTTTTTCGCCTTGAACTGGTCTTTGTTTCTGGAATATTTATCATCAATGAATCAAATCAGTTATGGTGGTCAGAATCTGTCCCGTTATTCTAAAGCCTCCTAATTTCCGAAGAGTCTGATCTTATCAGGTTAGACCTCAGGCTGACTCTATCCAGCTAAAACCAGGAGCTTTTCTCAGTTTCTGTTTCTTGATAACCTTCTTCATCTTTGCAGCATTTGTCCATAGTCCAGCATCTGAGTACAGGCCAGAGAGTAGAAGCGCGCTGCCTGAATCTCCAGGCTCAAGTCGCGCCAAGTGCTTGGCTGCGACTTCAGCCAGCTCCAAATTTCCATGACTCCTGGAGGCACCCAACAATGCACCCCACACAAACATATCTGGTTCTATTGGCATTGCACTGATGAGATCATGAGCTTCAGCCAGCTTCCCCGCTCGGCCAAGAAGATCAACCATGCAGGCAAAATGTTCTAATCTCGGCTTGATGCTGTAATTTTCCTGCATTGAGCGGAACAGCCGGTCTCCTAGCTCGACGAGGCCTGCGTGACTACAAGCTGTTAGTACAGCTGTGAATGTCAGGTGGTCCGGTTTTCTGTTGCAGTGAGTCTCCATCTGGTTGAATAGCTCGACCGCTTCCTGTGAGTATCCGTGGTTTGCGTATCCAAAGATCATTGAGTTCCATGTTGCGGTGGTTCGGTCTGACATGGCGCTGAACAGAGTTCTCGCTGTGGACAGCCAGCCGCATTTGGCATACATGTCAACTAGGGCACTTCTGACATAGACGCCATTCTCAACTCCGATCATGAACGAGTAGCTATGGACCTCTTTGCCCCGCTTAAGGTTTGCGACTGTCGCGCAAGCTGACAAGATGGTGCTAAGGGTAGCTGATGTCGGACACAGACCATGATCCAGCATTTTCTTGAATGTAAGCAGAGCTTCATTGTTCCGGAAATTCTGCACCATCCCGGATATGACAGAGGTCCAACTGACAACGTCCGGCTCAATACCGTTGACTTGCATTGACCGAAAGAGCTTCGTCACCATTGCTTCATCTCCAACTTGAGAAAACCCCGCAATCAGAGAATTCCATGTGAATATATTCGGCTTCAGTCCCATCTGCTCCTCCTTCTTCACCAACTCCAACGCCTCCTTCACCAGCCCATGGTGCACATAGCCTGCAACTAACGCATTCAGCGCCACCAAATCCTTCTCAGCTGCCATATGCGTAAAGACAAGCATTGCTCGCCTCACCTCCCCGCATTTGGAGTACATGTCAATCAGAGCGCTGTTCACAAACGCATCCTGATCAAACCAGTTTCTAATAACCAATCCATGAAGTTCTCGACCCAGCTTCCCATTAGCCAAGTGTCCGCAAGCTTTGAGCACGCTCGGAATAACAAACTGGTTTGGCGCAATCCCATCTCTTTGCATCTTAGAAAACACATCCACAGCTTCATCATAATGTCCTACACGAGCGAAGGCGCCAATCAGCACAATCCATCGTCGAGGATTCGTACTGGGAATTTCGTCGAACAGCTTGCATGCAACGTCGAATTTCCCACATGTTACGTAGAAATGTACGAACTTAGCCGCGAAATGCGTCAGCTTTGCCAACCCATTGACGGACAGGTGACCATGGAGCGCTCTTCCTGTCCGCAATGCGCGATTACAAGTGCATTTCTCAATGAGCTTCACATAGTGATCGGTAGAGCACTGAAGCATACTCTGATTGAAAAGAATTTAACTTGAAACGACAAACCTTTACAGAAACTAATAGAAAAACGCAACCTTGAATTTCTTGGAAATTTAGGTTTTCTGGAGTGACAACACGCAAGAAACTGAATTTGAACGTTAACTTACCTCTAAGGATTTCAATTCAGGGAGAAAAAATATATATGCAGAAACGATTCTAATGTAACTCAAAATCTCTCCCCAAAGCGGAAGAAGACTGCGCTTGTGCCTGAGTTGTGATCCGCATCATATTCGGCTCTTACAAGGCCGAGCTTGACTCCAACAGCCTGTAGACTTCAGTAGGGTTGCCTTTGACGTCCTTGGAGCTTCCGAGGTCATTTCCATGCTCAGAGAATGCGTAGACATGTGTTTTTACTGGCACGCGGAACTCTGCGGCAACCTGCACACATAACAAAATACATATGTCAAGTCGATGATTATGAGGCCAAGAAATTTGGATATAAGTGACACAAGGGTTAGTTTATTTTTTGTTTGAGGGAAATCAAATAGAGACACGAGAAAATTTAAATTTCTAAGACATTTCGAAAGATACTTATTCAGAAGAGATTTATAGTCGGGACGACGGGGCGAAACGTTAATAACTTATAATTCGTATTATTGGCTGCACTAGCAACTAGTTTTTCTGGAGATGTGGTTTCTAATCCTCTCATCTCCATACCTCTCAACGAGAATTCCAACGAAGTTGATGGTAGCCTTCCACCTGACCAAACACTAAGAAGAGGTTTCTAAATCGTTAACAAACGCTCTGAAAGAGTTAATTGTTTTGCATTACTGGCACACTCTATAAAGTAATCCATCCTCCTACCAATGAGGAAAAAAACCTATAACATGATATTAAAATCCCAGAGGCCAGACATTTCCATATGAAATTTTATTTTTCGTTCATGTACTTGATATTTTATATAACGATGGTAGAAAACAACAAACTATATCACGAGTAGATTTTCTTATTCATAACTTCTGTAACAATATGACTTTCGGTGCAGTAGTAAATATAGGATTATAGGTGTACCTCAACCTTGAACTCGAATGATTCATGACCTCTTATTTCCAGGATCTGCTCCAATGCATAAGGCTAATTAAGAGGAGCTATTGTTGCCTTGCCATCGATCGAGTCAACAGCTATTTTCAGGAATCTAAACGTTATACAAATATCTAGCAATGGAATGCTTAATGTAACATTTCCGTGTTGATTTCAACTGAAGGTAATGTGAAGTTTGGTTCTAGTAACAAACCTGAAACGTATATCTTGAATTAATCCTTTCTCTTATATACATCTGCTTTCTCACTTGCCACTGAATGCAGAAAATTTAAGAGATATGTCGAAGCATAATGTAGTCAGGAGCATGAATCAACCGGCATCTCCATTGAACGCTCCACGGCGGTTTAGCAGCCAGACCACAAAAACACCGTCATCACCTACGATTGAGCAATTACTCCACAGTATGGTTTCAATTAAAGAAAATTATCATGTGGTTTTCGAGCTGCTTACAGTTTGATTACGAAATGTGAGAGTTGTTCAGGTGACGCGACAAGGTGGTCAGGAAGCTGCTCGCCAACCTTGCCTGCATTAGGAAGAGACCATGACCCGGAGGAAGACCACACGCCCTTGCACAAGAAATCAGTTCTAGCAAAGGTCAAAGAGAGGGCAATAAGATGGAGACAGAATCTTAGCAAAAAGAAACATAGCCAGGAAGGTAACTCTACCCCATCATGGGGTGTCAGCTTGAACGATGACAACGATGATGGACCAGATGGGGATCCTCAATACTTCGGAGCCCCAAGTAATAATTTACCCTCTTCGAGTTCATTTTGGCCGCGAAATCAACCAAAACACGTCTCAATTTTGCTTGTTTTAACTCTGCAGTGTATGAATCGGAATTGGCACCTGAAGTGCTAAAGGAAACTGCACGGAAGCATCCGAGAGAAGTTCAGGTGATTTCTGAAATGCGTACTGTTCCTGACAATGCAAGTGAAGACACCAGAAGTCAAGAAAAAGAAAATCCTCCAAATTCGCCTAAACATAAAGCCAACTATGGAAATAAAGTGGAAAGGACCAGTCCAACCAAGACACTAACTGAAAGTGTAACAGCAAAGCTCGCACCAGCATATGAGACTGTCACGGAAAAGCTGGCGCCTGCTTACGCAACTATATCAGAAAAGACACATAACATAGCTGCTAAGTTCCAAACCTTGACAGTTTCAACCCAGAATGAACAACGAGGATTAACTGAAAGTAACAATCAGCAAACATACGATAAAGGCGTGTCAGTGAAAGAATACCTGTTCCAAAAGTTTGAGCCAGGAGATGATGAGAAGGCTCTTTCTAAAGCAATTACTGAAGCCATAAGCCCAAAGAAATCTCCTGATGCAAAGGGTGTTGTAGAAAAGATGAGAGAAGCTGTATCCTCGCTGCTTGGGACAGAAGAAGCTACACCATCAAAAGGTACACCAATAGCCGCTGCACCCACAAATGCTGCAGCAGTTTCATCAATTAGCAAACCCGCTCCTCCATATTCTAACACAACATCAACTAGTACCATGAATGCTGCGACAAGGAATTCATCCCCAGCTATGTCTACTACAATTTCATCAACCTCAACAAACAAACCCCGAACCACAAATTCAGCATCAAACTATCAAGCCCCCTCATATGTCCATGAAGGTACATCCATTCATCCTGAAGTTATCTTTACTTTACCAAAATATAACTCTTCATCGTTTGCTCCGTGTTATCTGTGTATTGTAGCTATGGAAGAAGAAAGTCATGGAAGAATCCTTCAGGCTAACTAAGCGTTTCAACAAAACTAAGAATATCGTCAAGCATCAGTACTCGGTCTGTGAAGTGGCAGTTGCTCGCAGCTAGAAGTTGTTTTCACGAAACTAAATTGTGTCTCAACTAGTTCGGATAATCAGTTAAGAAAAATAACTTATTATGTACAGAATCTGGACTCTTCAAGTCCAACTTTTCCCCTTGTTGCCCTTGCGGAAATTTTTGCAGCATTATGTATGTATATACCATGTATTCGTTGTTACGAACAGATTTGAAATTGGCTTCGATTCAACAGCTTGTGTCTTTCACTTTGTATAGTAATCAAATGACCTGAAGAACTACTCGCGAATGGCTAACTGGTATTGGAGCATACCTTGGAGTCTTGGACCACCACCCTCAAAAATGAAAATCCCTTGAAAACCCTAACCACCCTAATCAAGCGAGCACTGATCACCATTGTAAAATTCAAAACCCCAAATTAAAGTTGCCTGACACCGAACCCGGGATGTTGAGATGAGATGTACTGGTTACGTTGACAACTCCCCAATGCTGGCTCGCGTGTGTAAAAGATTCGATCTTTGGCATCCACATCCAACAAAATGTGGATTTGGATGGAGCCAAGATCGAGTCTGGTACTATATAGACATGTTTATATAATGGGTTCGGTGGAATTGCACAAAAGTTGCGAGCTTTGTGTGGTTGGCTGTGCGATAAGTAGACATGTAAAAAAAATGACACTCAAAGATGCTGCTCAAAGGAATAATATATTTCGTCTCTTTCTATAGGATTCTAAAAAACTCCTGTATTTACAAACAAACAAAACAACAATCAACATCTGTCCGCCATTATAACAGCACGAATGCATTGCATCTACCAAGATCCCCTCTGCTATTTCCATCATCTGGTAAAGAAGCACCGATATGATTCAAAAGTTGAACTCCCCCATTGCCTGAATTATCAAGTGAAAAGAGAAACATTATTGTTACACTCACCTTGTTACAAATAGAATGACCTTAGTAAATACTAGGGCGAAAAGCAAGATTACCTTGTTGAACAGAATGTCCTTATTATTGATGTGCATGATGCCATCCTTTAGAGTGCACTTCCACATGCTCTTTGTGCGACTAACCTGCATCATGATTATTTAGATGTGAGCAAGAGTTCTCAATGAGATTGCAACATACTGCCTTCTTTTTAAAACTTAAAATTTGTTTGTACTCCCTCTGTCCCATATTTTTCTTCTCATTTCCTTTTTTGATGTCCTAAAATTTTATTCTCATTGTCTTGAATAGAAAACTTTTTATCTCACATTTACACACTCTCTCCAATCTATTCTCTTTCCTACTTTTTATCTCACATAATTTGATTTTCTTAAAAACTGTGCCGACTACCAAATGAGAAGAAAAAAAAATGGGACGGAGGGAGTAGCTTATTACATTGTCAAACTGGGCCAAAATTAGGTGTTGGGTGTTCAGTTCTTCTTTGTCGTCAACATCATCCAAATCATCATCATCATTTTCATTCAGGGGCTACTCGTCATCATAATCTCCTTGATCATTTTGAACATGAGGTAAAGGGGTATTGGCTGGCAGATCCGCATGACCAGGAATTCTACTGTTATTAGTATTTAGTTCCGTAGATCTCGATAGAACACTAACAAATTTATCCATCCAATTTATATACCGGGAGCAGGGGTGTTAGCAACATTGTAGTCTTCACTGACAACTCCTTGGTAATTGTATATCTAGAGAGAAAAGATCAATATAAGTATAAGACAGAATTTCTGGGAAGAAATACCGAAGTGCATCGAGCCATCAAGTAAATTGGTTGTTCTTTGTTCCTTTAATGCAGAAAAGAACCTAGCCAGAAAAATATTCGTCGAAATAACTACACTTACATTGGGTGTTGAAAGCGCATCATCGTAAGGATTAGGCATCGAGCCATCAAGTTGAGGTATTTTATTTGATGCATATGCAAGCTGCAAAGGAAAAGTTTTTTTTTAAGGAGATTTAGTCCATCAGGCATCAACCCTAACTTCTGAATGGTTCACTACCCAGGACACAAAAACTTACAAACATTTCCTTGTACAATATTAGCAAATTTTTACATGAACCAAAACAAGAACACACCCCACTTTTTCCCCAGATTTTGAATATACAAAATGAAACAGCCTCTCTATATGTATATCAATAATCCCTCTGTTATCGCAAAAGTAAAAGTGCACAATTGCTTTTATCCCAAATAACCAAGTTTCACTACTTTGGCTTGATAATACCAACCAGAACGCCATGGCGATACTTATACGTAGTAAAGCATTTGGATGCGCTACTGTAAATGGAATAAACCCAAATACACACACGCTCCGACGAAGGAGTAGGAAAAATAATGAGTGTAATAATATACAACTACACCCAACCAAGGCAGGTATAAGTGCACACAATGCGTATCCAACAAACCCATGACCATCGCAGACATCAAATATAAAAATTTTAAGGAGAACAAATCATAAAGATATATATCCCCCAAAAAACTAGTTTTAAACAAACAAATCACAAAACTGATGTTTAAGCCAGGTCAGACTGTAGACCACAGAACTTAAATGGTAGCAAGAATGCTAGAAGTGATTAAGAAACAGATACATTCAAGAAAAACCAATCTGCATAGAAGATCGAAGTCAAGTCGATCAGTTGAATATAGGATATATCATGTAAATGACACAGCCTCTTTGGAATATACTCAAAATCCCTTGTGCTAACTTGTTGGGGGATGTAGCTCCCTTTTTTTTCCAGATTTTGAAGACACAAAATGAAATAGCCTCTCTATATGCATATCAGTGCCCTGCTTTGTTAGGGCTTAAGTAAAATTGCAAAACTGATTTTATCCCAAATAATCAAGTTTTGCAGATTACAAATTTAGAAAATTTAAGGAGAACAAAACAAATAGATATATATTCCCCCAACAGAAAAGACAACTCATATTAAACAAAGAAAAATCACAAAAACTGATGTTTAAGCCAGGCCAGACCGTAGACCACAGAACTTAAATGGTAGTAGGAATGCTACAGCCTACAAGTGATTAAGAAACAGATGCATTCAAGAAAAACCAATCCGCATAGGGTATCAAAGTCAAGTCGATCAATTAAATATATGATATATCACGTAAATGACGCACCCAATTTGGAAAATCCTCAAAATCACTTGCGCCGTCTTGTTGGGGGATGTATCCGCCATCTTGATAATTTGGGTTAAAATCATCACGCCTTCTTTTCGCAGCAGGCGTTCTGAAGAAGTCCTACAGGGCACACGTACCATAAATTGACTTCCTTACAAATAGATAGTATATGGTTACGAAAAATATTCAGGAAGAAGAAAATGCCCATGTAAATGTAATAGCCACCAAACGGGTAAAAACTGCTACCTGTGTATGCGGTTGATTCGAGACTCGCCAGTCCACTTCCTCCCTTGCTTCCTCATAAGCTATATCAAAGGTCCGTTTATTATTCATATACCAACAAGAAATAGAAAAATTATCTTTTAACTCAAGGACAAAGAACTAACCAACATTAACATCAAGCGAAGGCCTCTGTGTCATCCAAAGAGAATGAGACCGCTGAAATAACATACAAACACTTATTTCATTAACCGTGTATATATCATCACAGATTAAATCTGGCAATGGATAAACAACCAAAAGGTTGCACAAAAAGGTAACCAACAGATAAGAATAGTATACCATGTAAGGGCTAGGCCTCTTCAACTCGTTTGAATCCCCAATGTCTTGAGGAGTAGCATACTCACTGCCTCCAGAAGGGATATTATACATCAAACTGTCTGCAGTTCCAGGAACAGGAGTCCGCACCATTCCAGGTAAAGGCGTCTGCATTGGAGTCTGAACCGGTGTCTGCATTTAAAATAACAAAAACATATCAACAAACCCTAACATAACCTCAAACTCAAAACACTCTCTCACATACTAAAACTTCATGGAGATGACTTATATCAGCAGTGGGAGTTTCATACTCCTCAATCCCCTCATAAGGTACATTAAGATCATGAACAGGCGCCGCAGATCCTCCAGGAGGAGCTGATTTCGGAGCAATACTAGCCCTCTCAATCGGCCCTAGAATCACCCCAGCTTGCATCATCTTTCTCCCACAGCTACAAATTCCAAAAAAAAAAAAAAAAAAAAAACCAATCACCCCAATTACACAGAACCCCAAATACCACAACAAAATTAATATCCATAAAAAACACCAAACCCCGATCCACACACAACAACACCACTTCACATGCTAAAAACTACTCATCTACTATCAAACCTAATGAGAACAAAAAAGAAGAGGAAGTTGAGATTGTAATATATACAGCTTGAAGCTCGTTGAGGACGATTTCACCAGGGCCGTCTCTGCTGAGGAAATCGTCACGGACCTTGTTAACAACATCTTCAACAACCTGGACGTAGACACTGCTGGTAGTGGAAGTAGCCATTTTTATCAGCAGAATCACTTAAAAACCAAACCAATCCAATCGAATCCGCCCGGACACTAAAGATCCAAACTTTGAGACACAAACCCTAGAATAGGAACCGGTGGATGTCGCGATTTGGTAAACGGAAGATGAGGGTTAGGGTTTGGAGGAGAGAGAGGGGAGGGAGGGGGATCAGGGGAGAGGAATGGAGATTAGGAATAAAAGATGGAAAATATAAATAGGTTTGCATCCGATTTATTTGCGGTTTTGTAACGCAAATCAGCCTTCATTAATATAATCATTAACTTAAATTCGTTAAATTATTTAATAAAATCATGTTTAGACAACTCAGGGTTGGTAAAAAAAATTTAAATGATATATGTTTTGAGAGTGAGATTATTTGTTTGCACATTTTACATATTTAATTTAATTATTTCGAGTTGGGTAGAGATCAGGTAAAAAAATGCCTAAATATAAAAGGTATAAAGAGATCATAATCATAGATGTACCTTCTAGTCAATGACTGAGATTATCTAATTAATATCCATTTAATTATAATAAAAATAATTATTCAATGTTTAAGGATATGTAAGACATTTTGATCTGATTTACATGAGAATTATAAAACTCTAATAGGTGACACAAAAAACTAAACATGAAAAAGTACATCAGATTCATGAATTATGTACATCAAACTGGGGACAGAAACTTCATGTCTCATCTCTTTCTGATTAGCATGATGTTATTTCTTCAAACATATTTTTTTACAGTCAAAATGAGAAGAATACTCATTAAAAATGTCGAACAAGTTATTAAGGATTAAT
>JAWWMW010001914.1:0-13621 GCA_035048345.1 Echeveria elegans
TTAGAAGGTAAATCAACGGTTATGAACTCTTTATACTTTTTATATTTAACACACTTTATACCGGATCCCTACCCTTTTTAGAATTTTCGAAAAGTTCTAGGCCACCTCCATTCTTACTTTAAATTATAATTATTGTTGATTTTTTTCCCATTTCGGATTACATATTCGTTGTACAGGACAGTAATTTGCACTTGACTGGGTTGTGGGTTTAACACCCGAAAACTTTCAATGTATGGAGAAAGACAACTACGCACAGAAGTGGTGACGATGGCGACCGGCTTGCAGTTGCAATGGGAGGATGTTGGCCCTCCCCGTGGCCGAACGTCGGTACACAGATGAGTTGCTCCGGTCGATATATCAACTAATTACTGCGGATTTAATTGGTAACAGCGCGATGCTATTGCCTATTGCCATGCCCTAGGGTTTTTGTTTCACATTTTTATCATCTCTTGTACTGCTGATTCCAATTATTTATACATATTGATTCAAGTTTTCGTAACTAGTCTAATGTAGATATTGTTAATTGTTTTATAATGCCGTGATTCATCCATGACACAATATGTCTAAGTTTCCATGTGCAATTGCAGCTGAAGCCTCTATCATTACCCTATTTTTTTGGTTCTTTTTCTATTGTATGCTTGTGTTGCAAGGCACCGAGATTCTTTGTTGAATATGCCTCTTTGACTTTCTCACGGCTTTCCCCTCAGGTCATTTATCCTCCCAATCTATCATCTTAGATAGTAGTTCAGGTTTTGCAGTATCAAGTGGTAGAAAACTGACGCTTTCCTTATTTGTGTCTTTGTGGTCTTGTCTTCGGAATTTGGAGCTCATTTCATTCAGTTATATTTATAGGCAAATGTGTCAGGGGCTCAGGGCTTTTGTTAACAAATCAGATTTTCCTTTATCTGAATGAAGCATGTATTTGCAAATGTTACTTTGTGTGAAGTGATGAAGTAATTGTAAATGCTCATTGCTCGTGTTCAATCAAGATTCATGAAATAATTCAAACTCGTAACAAGTAGCTTCTTTCTTTGAAAGTCCTCTTTTAGTTCAGCTCATTATTATAATAATAAGCTTTTTGCCATTTGTTTTAAATCAATTGACCATTTGACCAGTATTGATAAATTCTTATTCTTATATATATATAGTTGTTATGGCCAGATACTCTCTACTTGGGTCTGAATTACACTGCATTTAATATAACTCAAGATGAAATCATGATCCAAGGTGCAGTCACGAAGTGCTTTGTACAAGGTCCTTCTCATGCATCTCAGTTGATAATGAAATGAATAAAAGTCAACTACCATTTTGTTTATTATAGAGCCGATTCCCGTCAAAATAATTTATTTAATCCCGAACGCTGATGAGTCAGTTTTATACACCGTATGTTTCCATTATATAAAAATCAGAGTTACTATTTCAAAACGTTAGCTGCATTATCTTTTGTCTAAGGCAAATTAATAGAATGATGTCAGTCCTTACTTCATCAATCTTCAATATTTTTGTGTGTGGATTGGTGTCGTTGCATATAAATCAGAATTCTCTGTAGTCTTCAAAGTATAGGGAATTGCATCTCTCTGGCATTCCAATCATGGCTCAATTGGTAGGCAGTGACGATATAGAGTCACTAAGAATTGAGCTATCAGAGATCGGAAGAAGTTTAAGATCATCATTTCGGCGCCATGCTTCCAGTTTTAGAAGTGTTTCTGGTATGAGTTCAACAAATGGTGATGCTGACGAGGAATACAATTTGCAGTGGGCCGAAATTGAGAGGCTGCCTACATATGATCGTCTAAGATCCTCATTGGTTGACGAATATGTCGATGGAAGAAAAGCTGACTCTAACGGTAAGCGGGTCATTGATGTTACCAAACTTGGATCTCAAGAACGGCATATGTTTGTTGAGAAGCTCATCAAACACATTGAGAATGATAATCTCAGATTACTGCAAAAATATAGGAAAAGAATTGATCGGTAAGCTTCCATTCCCCTTTCTGATGTATAAATAAATGAGCAATTTCAGTTTTTGAAACTGAATTCACCAGTAATTATAGCCTGGGAAAATTCAACCGCAAGTCATTTGATATTGGATTTAACTTGAGCGATGTTCTTATAGAGTGGGTGTCAAACTGCCCACCGTGGAGGTGAGATACAAGAATTTGAGCTTGCAAGCACAGTGCAAAGTTGTTCATGGAAAACCGCTACCAACTTTGTGGAATACTTTCAAAAGCACAATTCTTGTGAGTTTTCTCTTCTGCATGTGTTTGTATGTCTGCTATTCTCCTAAGCTTCTAATAATTTCAATATGTGTTAAGCATTTTCACAACTAGAAGGGATAATGTGGTCAAACTGGTTTTGACAGGATAACATCAGGTTTCCAGGCTCTGAGTCAAGTACAGCAAAGATAAAAATCCTTGATGATGTCAGTGGAATCATAAAACCTGGGAGGTAAACTCCGAAATTTTGCAGAACTTTTCTTCGACACTTGTGCGCGCTTATTAAGGCAAACCATAATTGTTTGGAATTTCTTCAGGATGACTCTGCTGCTCGGCCCACCAGGGTGTGGAAAAACATCTCTTCTTTTAGCACTTTCTGGGAACTTAGGCGAATCACTCGAGGTACTGGTAAACATATGGACATTAACTATGGTCATACAGCTTTGATGTTATTTCGACGATCATTTCAACAGAAAGAAAAAACACCAAACTAAAGGAAGTGAGACAAATATCAAAAAAGAAATAGAAAAAAGAGCCAAAACGAGCTTGGAAAGATTCCCCTTTCTTTTTCCGTCTAGTTTAACACAGCAAAAAAAACCATCATGTTCCAAAAAAATGACATGTTGTAGCCTATTAGTACTTGACTACTTGGAACATACTTTGTCGCGATGACAAAAAAATAAATAGTACCTAGCTTACATATTTGGTTTTGGCAACTTCTTGCGAGATCTTATCTTTTCTGCTTGCACAGAGTTGCTTTCATGCCACCTAAGCTTTGTGGAAACCACAAGTTCCTTTACATGTTACTTAAGTTGAAATTTCACAAATGATCTAAGTTTTGCTAAAAATAGGAAATTGGTTGATATCATGGTCTAAAAATGAGGCTGTATCTGATATTAATTTATCGGAGGTTGATTGGTTTCTTTGATATATGCATGAAACTCATATTTTTCTGTCCTTCATTGCTCTTAATCTATCAGGTGACAGGTGAAATCACATATAATGGTTACTCGCTAGCAGAATTTATCCCCCAAAAGACATCTGCATATATTAGTCAAAATGATCTTCATATTCCTGAAATGACTGTGAGGGAAACAGTCGATTTTTCAGCTCGCTGCCAGGGTGTTGGAAGCCGTGCAGGTATACAACCATTATACATATGCAAAAGATACTTAATTTCTTTCTTGTTACGCTCTTAATTAGCAGATGACAAAACAATTAAGTTTCGCTGCTTATGAAGATATCATTGCCGAAGTAACCAGAAGGGAAAAGGAGGCAGGAATTATGCCAGATCCGGATATTGATACATATATGAAGGTAAGGATTCGTATGAGCATTATATTCTCAATCCCAGGGCATATATAATTTCAGATAGAACAATCAAAGCTGCAGGTCATGTAACTAGTGTAAGAAAGGTACTAAAGGGATTAACATCTTTGTGCTCCAACTTTAAAGTGCTCAAATTTTTACAAATATGTATTGTAACAGTAATGTTGTTCAAATGCACTTTCATATTCCCGTGCTGCACATCAGCTGGATGATAACAGCTGTAACCTTTTCTAATAGGCTACTTCTGCAAAAGGTCAAAAAGCATCGCTGCAAACTGATTACATCTTGAAAGTAATACTCTCATACATTCCTTATGTTCTAAATCCTTTTAAAATTCTTAATATATTGTTTGATTGCTTACCCATAGTTTGCTCATTCAGATTCTTGGACTTGATATATGTGCTGACACCATAGTTGGAGATGCCATGAGAAGGGGTATTTCTGGTGGCCAAAAGAAAAGATTGACGACAGGTGCTATATTATTACTTATTTGTAACTACTGGTATATTATATTTTATGTATCATGGAAACATAGTGAAAAACAGAAGAATATTTGATGTGCTTGCCTTGATGACTTTCACCATTTTTACTGCAGCGGAGATGATTGTTGGCCCAACAAAAGCTCTCTTTATGGATGAGATAACTAACGGCTTAGATAGTTCCACTGCATATCAAATTGTTGCCTGTCTGCAGCATCTTGTACATTTAACAGATGCAACTGTGTTGATTTCACTGCTGCAGCCAGCACCAGAAACATTTGATCTCTTTGATGACATTATTTTGATGGCTGAGGGAAAAATTGTGTATCATGGACCTCGTGATCGTATCCTAGAGTTTTTTGAGGAATGTGGTTTTAAATGTCCCGAGAGGAAAGGGGTTGCTGACTTCCTGCAAGAGGCAAGAAATCAGGCATAATAAAAGATGATTTTTCCTCTGCATTGATCGTATTTCTAACATCTCAGTTATAATGTTTTGCTGCTTCTCAGGTAATCTCTGAAAAAGACCAAGAACAATATTGGAATATTGCTGATAAACCTTTTAGATTTTTGTCTGTGGACTCGTTCTGTAAAGCCTTCAAGAGTGTCTCCCTGGGTAAAAATTTGGATAATGATATTTCAAAGCCATATGATCGCTCGCAGAACCATGAGAGTGCTCTTTCTTTTAGTTCGCATTCTATTCCAAAATGGGAATTGTTTACAGCTTGCGTGTCCAGAGAGCTTCTTCTTATGAAGAGAAACTCATTTGTGTACGTGTTCAAGACCACACAGGTACTGTTTCACTTTGCCTTTTCTCATCAATGCATCAATGTAGTTTCCTTACTGATTACGGAATATAATTGACATCTTTTGCACCCCTGCAGCTCGTCTTCATTGCGTTTATCACAATGACTTTATTTATACGTACGCGAATGCATATTGATCTTCTTCATTCTAACTACTACATGGGGGCTCTATTTTTCGCTCTCCTCATACTTCATTTCGATGGTTTCCCCGAGTTAGCCATGACAGTTGGACGACTTGCTGTGTTCTACAAACAGAAAGAATTAAAGCTCTATCCAGCTTGGGCTTATGCAATACCGGCCACTGCTCTTAAGGTTCCACTGTCTCTGTTAGCTTCTATAGCATGGACTTGCCTTACATATTATGTTATTGGATTCACTCCCGAGATATCAAGGTAGATGCTTACTAATATTTTTACCTTCATACAACCACGTGATTGTCATATACTTTCTGCACACCATTTCTCCTATACTCATACCTACAGAAATGGGTGGGGTCAAATATTCAACTTTCTTATCCATGGATCCTTTCACTGCCATCCTTATTCATTTCTTCTTCTTTTTTGGTTTGTTTTTTGGATTAGATTCCTTTGCCAATTTATTCTACTCTTTGCGGTGCATTTGGCATCACTATCTGCATTTCGCTTTCTAGCCTCATGCTTCCAAACAATGGTGGCTTCTACAACAGCTGCGAGCTTTGCAATCATAGTACTGATGCTCTTTGGTGGATATGTTATCCCACTGTGTAAGGCCACCCAAGGATTTCATTTGATGTAAAATATACCTTACTGAATGAAGCTAATTATTAAATTGTTTCTTCAGCTTCAATGCCCGTTTGGTTGAAATGGGGATTCTGGATTTCCATTATGACATATGGAGAGATTGGTCTCTCAGTAAATGAATTTCGTGCTCCACGCTGGCAAAAGGTATGGCTTCTAGACAAATGTGAATATGTACTGGTTACATGTTGTGACCCAGTATCTTTTTCAACACCAGTCTATATTTTAGAAGTCTTCTGCTGCACCTGACTGTGCCTACTTGGTCAATCACAAATATTTTTTCATACTGGTGGTGCAGGTTATGACATCCACAAACACTACAGTAGGGACAGAATTACTTAAAAGTCGTGGACTGGACTATGAAGAGTACTTTTTTTGGATATCATTTGGTGCCTTGCTCGCATTTGCTGTAGTTTTTAATATCGGATTTTCCCTGGCTCTGAGTTTCGTGAAGTGTGAGTTTATTTATATCTTTTGATACGGCGCATGGATTTCCTAAGCAACTGCATTTATCAGTAATATCTATCTGCAGCTCCAACCAGATCTCAGGCGATCATTTCGCATGAGAAGCTCTCTCAGCTACAGGGAGATGAAGTTTCTAGCATCAAAGAACATCTTGAAGATTCCTTTCCTCCCACCAATACTGCAGTCAACAAAGGTCACTGCACTGACACTTTTCTTTTTCCCATTGCATTGTGCTTTGATAATACTGGAGTTTCTGTTTAATATGATCAGTATTCTGGAACTTACAGGTCGGATGGTCTTACCTTTTGCACCGCTGACCATGACCTTTGTCAATGTGCAATACTACATCGACACTCCTTTGGTAATGAGAACCTACCCTTCTTAGCCCAACTTCTGTAACGAGAATTATTTATTCGGGTCAAAACACTAGGTTTTGTTTTTTTCTTTCAGGAAATGAAACAACATGGCTTTTCGAATAAAAGACTCCAGCTCTTATGTGATATCACGGGATCATTCAGACCAGGTGTTCTCACAGCATTGATGGGCGTCAGTGGGGCTGGAAAGACAACTCTTTTAGATGTCCTGTCAGGCAGAAAAACAAGTGGTACTATTGAAGGGGAAATCAGAATTGGAGGCTACCCAAAGGTTCAAGACACATTTGCTCGAATCTCAGGATACTGTGAGCAAAGTGATATACATTCTCCACAGATCACCATAGAAGAATCAGTCATCTTCTCTGCCTGGCTTCGCTTGTCTCCTCAGACTGATTCTAGAACAAAATTGGTATGGGTATTGAAGTTAAATGTGATATCTATATTCGTAGAGGTTCATAGTACAAGAAAAGTAATTTATAGTGTCTCTTGTAACAGAGATTTGTCAATGAAGTTTTGGAGACCATTGAGCTAGATGGAATTAAGCATGAGTTGGTCGGCGTACCAGGTGTAAGCGGTCTGTCAACTGAGCAACGTAAAAGGCTTACTATTGCTGTGGAGCTAGTTGCCAATCCTTCTATTATCTTCTTGGATGAACCCACAACTGGGTTGGATGCCAGAGCTGCTGCTATTGTCATGCGTGCAGTGAAAAATGTATCAGACACTGGAAGAACAATTGTTTGCACTATCCATCAGCCGAGCATCGACATATTTGAAGCATTCGACGAGGTGGCTTTGATCTCCATTTTATGTACCAGTGAAGTTACATGATGCATATGTTTTTTTTCATTAATCAATTTGGCGTTTCTTTTGCAGTTGGTTTTACTCAAATCTGGTGGCCACATGATCTATGCAGGGCCATTGGGTCCTAAATCAAGCAAAGTAATTGAATACTTTGAGGTTCGTTAATAGACATATCATATTTATTCGTCTTGCCAAAAGAAAACCAACAAGGTGCATATGTTCCCTTAAAACATTGATTTTCATATTTTGGCAGGGAGTCCCAGGCGTATCAAAGATAAAGAACAATTATAACCCTGCGACTTGGATGTTAGAAGTCACTTCAGCATCCACTGAAGCTGCACTTGGTTTTGATTTTGCCCAAATATACAGACAATCTTCTCTATATAAGTGAGCATTCTGCGTTGTCATTTATAGTACATATCAAATTGATCTGGATACTGAAGTCATTTACTCTACTCATGAATGCTTTTTATTATTTATTTTTATGTATTAGATGTCATTCATCTTGCATTTAACATAGTTAGTCGATGGGTATCTTGTTTTTGGATCTTCTCTTTGCAGGAGTAACGAAGAATGTACAAAGCAACTATGCATTCCCTCTCCTTCTTCAGCTGATCTGCACTTTGCATCACGTTTCTCACAAAATGGCTGGGGACAATTCAAATCTTGCTTATGGAAACAGAACTTATCTTACTGGAGAAGTCCCACTTACAACTTGTTGCGTATTATACATATCATCGTGACATCTTTGTTCTTTGGGCTTTTGTTCATGAATAAGGGAAAGAGCATGTAAGTCCACCTCCTGGCCCTGACAAATTAAGACGCCTAGTTTATCATTCGGTAATAATAATCGTACTTTTTATTTTTGTGCAGCAAGAATGAGCAAGATATATTTCAGATTATGGGTGTCATGTTTGCTTCAGTTGTCTTCTCAGGAGTAAATCAGTGCTCTAATGTTTTACCATATGTTGCAACAGAAAGGAATGTTCTCTATAGGGAAAAATATGCGGGAATGTATTCGTCCTGGGCATATTCAATTGCGCAGGTATGCATTCTTCTTTCTTTATCATTTCCTTCGTATGGCCTGAACACTTTTTTTTTTGTTGATAGATCCACGGCCGCAATAGGCTAAATGTGGCTTACAGCCCAATTCAACAATCAAATAAATGCTTAATTCATCATCAAATAGGTTAAATGTGGCTTACAGCCCAATTCAACAGTCAAATAAATGCTTAATTCATCATCAATGATGCCACTGACTTACGATTGCAACTTAGGTTTTAATAGTAGCATGTTTTCTTCGATGTTTTTTTGGTCTTTTTTCATTGATGAATCAACTTCATACATGCATGTCAGATCTGTGATTCAACAGAGGTAAATTCCTATAATAAAAAAACAGTGGTAAATTAAACCAAATGCTACCAAGCTTAGTCTGCCAGCTTGCAGGCTTCTAACATATCATTATGTGACCTTGCAGGTCATAGTGGAATTACCTTATCTGTTTCTGCTAGCAACGTTCTACGTCATCATTACGTACCCATTGATTGGATTTTACTGGACAGCTTCTAAGGTTTTCTGGTATTTTTATGCCATATTCTCTGCTTTGTTATACTTCACTTATATGGGCATGGTGCTTGTTTCTTTGACGCCAAACTTCCAAGTTGCTGCAATCCTATCATCTGCTTGTTACACGATACTCAGCTTGTTCACAGGATTCATTATTCCCCAGCCGGTGCGTTACACTAACACTCCGTTATACATGACAACCAGATATTGTCACTGGTTTTTTACTGATTTAGCTGACTTGTCCAACTTGCCTTCCGCAGCGAATTCCTAAATGGTGGATTTGGCTGTACTACTTGGCTCCAACTTCATGGACAATGAATGCTATGCTAACTTCACAATACGGAGATGTACACCGTGAGATAGATGTATTTGGCAACCAGCAATCTGTTTCATCCTTCTTAGAGGAATACTTTGGCTACCGCCATGACCGCCTTCCTATAGTAGGTGTCATGCTTTTCGTCTTCCCAGTCCTTTATGCATCACTCTTTTCATTTTTTGTTGGGAAGTTGAACTTCCAGAGGAGATAAAAATGCTGTGAAATGTGCATAAGGCTAGCTTCCATCAATCGATTCAGCAATTTCTGTGCTGCTTCAACATCATTTGAAATGTATATTGAATATTTAAACAAATTTAAGATGATGAACATACGAAATGATAGGAAACTGTACATCAGGCAGCCTCTAACCGAAGCTATGACTTGCAACTCTCCCATATAGTGGAGAAGTGTGGCCTTCAGTGAGGGAGGATTGCAACTACGGAAACTTAATGGATGCAATGAGTTTTCTTTATTTCAATGGGCTCAAATCCAGATTCTTTTTTCAATCACTCATATGTTTGGTGAATTAAACAGGGACTAAGATTTAGATTATGATGCTTAAGAGTTAAGACACCTAATTTTGTTAATGGCTAACTGTCAACTAATTTTCAAATAGAATCAAATTTAATTTTTTAGGTTTCACATACTACTACAGATTCGGACTCGCCAACGTTTGTATTTAAAAAAAAAAAAGATGGTGTTCGAATGCCACCACATTGTGACACAAATCCATTGCTACTGGTTGTAGATCGTAGATGTTGCCATCATCATTTGTAGTTGATATTGTTGTGCCGGTGGTCATCCAAATTCTTCATTTTCATTTTCATAGAGAATATGCTTTTGTCTGATTTGGAATAGAGTTTGATCTTTATGCATGAATGCTCTACACTCAAACACCTTCAAATTTTTGTTTGCAACTTCAATTTCATGCTCGAATTTTTTTATAAAAAAAAACACACCACGTTAAAGCCACCCATGGAGATTCAAACCTATAACGTGGGGCACTCTCCACAACAACTAGACTAATCTCTCGTGACTCATACTCCAAATTACAACTAGAAATAATAACTAACCTCAACACCATAAATAAAAGTGAAGAATAAAACAACGAAGTGTGACTTGTGAGTGCTCCAAGACTTCTTTAAGTGGTAACTGACTAACTGGTAACCTCCGTAAGGTAAGGCGTAGTCTATTGTTTCTTGATGATGAAAAACCCCTACGCATCAGCATCAACTTCGTGTTTGTACAAACCAGCAATAAGAAGATATGGTAACGGGAGAAAGAGAAACTTGAAAATAGCTGAGTTCAGTTGATGATGTCATGATGGCGTAATGGTGACTTCATCCTGCCAGCGCTAAAAGTTTCCCGCAATATCTGTTGATGCCGGTCGCTTAAAACGGTCATTTTATTAGCAACCTTATCGAAGATCAACATCAGTCTTTTCTTAAGTAAGCAGGTGTTTTAACTTTTAAGTATATTTTTTCATCTTAACGGCACGGCACTACAATTGTCTTTCTTGATGTTGCTGCTTGTGTTCCTTGAATTCTTATAGTCACACCATGCTCATACGATCGTGCAATGTCAGCAACTGAAACTATAAATAATATCGACAAGAGAAGAGGGATTGAATTTCAAGAATTTATAATACACAAAATAATGACATCCAAATCTGAAATGCATGAACACAACAAGTCACTATTTACTCATACTTCTTCGATCTCATCCAATGCGCAGTTGTTTGTCGAAACACCAGCATAGTTGACCTTGGTGAACCCTACCACAATCGGGTATCTAGTCTTCGGGTCCTGCAGGATATTAAGCGTTCTATATCATGTTAATGTCCAAGTAAGATCATATATATTTACCGAGTATTTTACACTTCAAAGCAGGATGGGTTGGCATATGCCGATACCTGATCAACTGCGACAACAGACCCGTAGTCCTTGTACCAGTAAGATTCCCTCAGAATCCTCACCTAAAAATTCAGCATTCATGGCAACTCTTAGCTACAACAAGTCATACTAAAACTTGACCGGCCCAACATCAAATTCTAATGCACAGGTCAGAATACTGAAGCACTCATGAATGGTTAGACACTATAATTATCTTGCTGCCCCTTTTTGGCCCAATTGTAGCGTCAGCAGCCGGAGCTGGGGATGCTTCCACAACTGCATGGACCACTAATCTCCTAGAAATTGAACCGTTGGCAGTGGCCACCTTCTTGATGCCAAAGCACAAAGAGGTCGTTGAAGTTGATGATGACGAAGCTGTTGGAGCGAGAAACAGCATCCCAGTCGCTGCAGATGCCATACTGCATGCAGCCATGGTTCACTGTATCTCTATCTCTCATTCTGTAGGTACTTACAAGATATTAACGAGTTTGAGATTTGATGATCCAACACAAAAGGAGACTGCATTTAATTTCAATGGAATCGCATTTTAGCCGGCAGAACTTCATCTTCAAATTTCTTCATGGTTGGTCTACCTTTGATTACTACGTAAAAGCTCAACTCAATAACTCGTTAAGCAGTCCCATCTCCCATGTTCTGGATTTATCACTGAGCACCTAATATGAAAAACTAATCATGTAGCGGAGCACTTTCACATGTAATATATCAACTGATGCTATCAGACACGGCTTAGAGAAACTTCCAACTGTTCCATCCTCTTGGCCAAATCATGTTTCCCACAATTCTTTAGTCCATCAGTAACCATGTCAAAGCATTGAGACATTGGCACCAAACCCATTTCTGCCATCTCCAACAAATAATTAGCTGCATCGATAAACTTACCACCCCTCGCACACATCTTTATCAACATAGTATACACAGGACGGTTTGGTGGGTGCCCCTTACTTTTCATATCACTGAACAAACTGAATGCATCACCAAACCTCCCAGTCTTACAAAGTGTTTTCAGTATCGGAGCATACAAACTTGGATATGGCTTGTGCCCATCCTCAATTGAACAATGTAACAACCTAAAAGCCTCATCAATCCTACCAACCTTACAAAAACTAGGAATCAAAATCTTATATGTATTCAAATCAGGACAAAGCCCCAAATCACAGGCATCACGGAACACATCAATACAGAACTCAACCTCGCCCGAGTTACAAATAGCTTCCACCAACGTGTTAAACGTCAGAATATCCGGCAACTGCCCCTCCTTGATCATCTTCCTAACCATTTCTTTGGCTGATTCAACATAACCAGCATTCAATAACCCATCAATCAGCAAATCCCTACCACGCACCGGAGGACTAAACCCTTTTCTACACATCTCCTCCAAAAACTCCTGCGCTTCCCTCATCTTACCATTTGAACACCAGGCATTCACCAGCACAGAATAAGTCCTCCTATCAGGCTTTCCGCCTTTCCTAATCATCCTACGAATCAAAGCATAAGCTCCATGAAACAACTTCCCTTCACAAAGAGCAAACAACAGCGCATTGTAAACCTCAGTAGTCTGCGGGCAACCTAAATGCTTGGTCTTATTAAACACCTCCACAGCCTGCCCGGTCAATCCATGTCTACCAAACTCCTCAATAATATAACAAACAAGCGAAGGGGACAACCCACATCCATGACTCTCCTTCCAACCGTTCTTCATCTGTTCAATCACTTTCCACATCGTCTCGTACCTCTTGGCCTTGGCCAAGATTCTAACCATCTCCTCGAACTCAACCGTAGTAGGCTCGTAAGTAGGGTGCGTACGCGCCCAGTTGAAGAAGCGGAAGGCTTCAGTGCCGGAATTGGAGCAGCTACGGAGGACGCGGTAGACGAGTTCGGAGTTGACATTGATTGGCATTTTATTCAGGGTTCGTTCCATGTAAATATCGCGCCTGACGATGTTGGAGATGTGGTGAATGGCCGCGAAGTAATCGTCTTTAGGGATGGGATTGGTGGATTCGGGGGCATCGTGGTCAGTTGAAGTTAGGGTTTTGACGTGGCGGAAGAGGAGGGTTTGGGCTCGGAGGCGAAGATTGGATTTTGCGGCCAGGAGCATTTCTTTTGAGAAGAATTCGATGAAAGGCCGACGCTGACAGCTTGGTAAATTCCTTCGCTTTCGCTAAACAAAATGGAGCTTGATCCGTTTGGTTTGGGAAAAAATAGAAGGCACAGGCAGGAGAGGAAGATTGACGATCCTAAGCTATGGACTGATGTTAAATACGGGTAATTAAATATATTTTAGGTAATTTCTCCGACCTATTTGAGATTTGACATATTAGCAATTTCGATTCCTCCCGATTCTCTCGTATACAAAATATTATATACTATGTGCCATTATTTCTGGAAAAATGGACTTCTGATTTTGTGATGAAGGACGATTTGCTGAGAGTTATGCTCATATATATAGCTGGTTACAGTTTCTTGATTGCCTTTACATTTGTGGGGAAAACGGAATCTTAGTAAAATCTTGAGTAAATTGCGCAAAACCACCCTTATAAAGTATCCGTTTTCACAAAACCACCCATATAACAAAAGTTTTCACTT
>JAWWMW010001914.1:18356-30382 GCA_035048345.1 Echeveria elegans
GAGTCATTACATAGATTCGACAATGGGAAAAGAAATGTGATTTCTGATGATTATATCATATATATCTTATGGAACATGGGGAAAATGGAATGATAGAAGATGATCTGGTCACCGTCCAACAAGCCATTGAAAACTCTAATTCTTAAAAATGGATCAACACAATGAATGAAGAGTATGAGTCTATGCAAGACAATAAAGTTTGGGAGCTTGTCCCTTTACCAGAAAGTACGAGACCTATTGGTTGCAAATGAATATTTAAGACTAAAGGGACTCAAATGGTAATGTGGAGTGGTGGAGTGGTATAAAACACGTTTTGTAGCTAAAGGA
Organism: Echeveria elegans; assembly: GCA_035048345.1. NCBI lineage: Eukaryota > Viridiplantae > Streptophyta > Magnoliopsida > Saxifragales > Crassulaceae > Echeveria > Echeveria elegans. The sequence goes on from JAWWMW010001914.1 coordinate 18,684, forward strand.
TTTACTCAGAAGGAATGAATTGACTTTAAAGAGACTTTTTATCCGGTTTCTTCTAAGCACGATCCTTGCACTAGTTGCACAATTTGATCTTGAGTTACATCAAATGGAAGTTAAGACTGCTTTTGTCAATGGTGACACTGAGGAAACAATATATATTGTACAACCAGAAAACTTTGTATCGAAAGATGCAGAGAATATGGTTCATAAATTACAGAAATCCATTTGTGTGCTCAAACAAGCTTCTCGTCAATGGTACTTCAAATTTTATCGGATTGTTATCTCATACGCTTTCAAAGTAAATCTGATGGATGATTGTGTGTATCACAAGTTTAGTGGGAGCAAACGTATTTTCTTGGTTTTATATGTCGAGGATATACTGCTTGCTACTAATGATATGAGGATTTTTGGGGACACCAAACAATTTCTACATCAACATTTGAGATGAAAGATCTTGGTGAAGCGTCCTTTGTTTTAGGGATCCAGATACATCAAGATCACTCGAGAGGTATTCTTGGATTATCTCAAAAGAACTATATTGAGAAAGTTGAGAGGTTTAGCATGCAGAATAGTAAACCATTGGATATTCTGTCGCTAAAGTAGACAAATTCAGTCTTCAACAATGCGTTAAAAATGCCCTGAAAATTCAGGAGATGCAGAAGATTCCTTATGCTTCGACCGTCGAAAGTCTTATTTATGCTCAAGCGTTTACTCACTCTAATATTTGCATTCATTAATGGCATGCTGGGAAGATATCTCAATAATCCTGGAGAGGATGACTGGACGATAATCAAAAGGGTTTTGAGGTACTTAAAGGAAACAAATAATTTTATGCTCATATATCGGAGATCAGAACAGTTAGAGATCATTTGGTACTTCAACTCTGATTTTGGTGGATGCCAAGATAGTAGACGATTCACATCGGGCTAACTTTTTCTGTTAGCTGAGGAAGCTATTTCCCAGAGGTCTGCAAAGCAATCACTTATAGCCTCATCGACTATGGCAGCAGAATTTGTAGATTGTCACGATACATCTAGTCATGGCATATGGGGCCTTCCTAATAAGAAAAACAACAAACACATAAACAACATGAGAAAAGTAACACGACCCAGTTGATACAGACACGACAGTGACATGTGTTGAACAAAAGCATAAGCAAATATCGAATTATCTATAAGCAATGACATGTGTTGAACAAAAGCATAAGCAAATATTGAATTATTTATACATGCACGACAATGACATGTGTTGAACAAAAACATAAGCAAATGATCGAATTATTGATACAACACGGCAAAAAGAATTAACCCAAGGATACCCAGTGTCAGTGCAGTGTCACGTGTTGAATAATTGAATTGATGATTATACAGTGCAAATGCAATATGTACTAGATAGTATCCGGTTGTAAATACACTAAGCATGTGATATATTTATCAAAAGGAATTAAAGAAGTTGGCAGTGTCTTTCAGTGCTTCTATAAATGTATCAACATCTTCAAAGGTGTTGTAGAAGTACAGTGGCGATGAAGCGGTTGAACACAGAGGTGACCTGATCTTATAGCCACTCCATGTTGTCACGGAAGGGAAATGTTAGTTGAGTTGAAAAAACACACATACTATAAGGTAAATTTAAGATTGTAAAAACAGATGTAAAAATCCCAGATATAGATGAAGAGCATGGGTCAGGGAAAGAATCACCTCATAATCATGTATCCTATGCATTCCAATCCCATGAAGGTAATCAACATCTGCTCCCAAACCAGTTGCTTCTCCAATATCAGGGGTACTAGCTTCAAAACTAAGATTCAGAAATACCAAATGAGATTTCATATCTGTAAATAACAAAAATTTAGATAATACACTTTCAAGACTTCAAATCAGAACAGAAACAAAATTGTTTGAACAAAGCTGATGACTTACAAAAAAATGATCCTGTTGATGAGCCCAGCAGCAACCAACGAACTCGACGGATGAAAATCGAGATCAAACGAAAGCTTCTTCAACGCAATCTACATCAAAACCACCACACTCGTAGCCAGCCAACATCGTCACAACTCCAAAAATCGCGCGATTAGGATTAGGGTTTAGCGGGGCTTATGACACGACTCATTCTAACCCGAAACTGGAAATGTTGTTAAGCGAAGATGTCTCGATGCTTGGACGGAACGCAACCCATTGATTTGGATTTGAACTGATTGTTGGAGTTTTGCCATTATCCCACATCGCTAAGAGAATTAAGGTGACCATTTACCCATTTACCCATTTACCCAACAATAGAAGCCCATCTCAATTTTGGCTTGACAAACATTGACAGGTCAATGTGGGTCACCAGGTTAGTCAAAAATTGGTGGTTGAATCGGGTTTTGAACGGATTAATTATATGTCATGTTCAACATGTGAATCGACCGATCCAGGGTCCGGGTCACGGTCCGACCGCTTCAACCGATCGGGTCGGTCCTGGTTTTACAACACTGGTCATAAGCTTCATACGGTCGTTGTCATGGTCAACACAAGTCAGTAGCTTTACGATATTTATACAACCTAAGAAGTTGTGTGTCCCTGAAAAATCAGCAATTACATTGTCTATCCGGTCCCTATTACCTAAATTACATATCCTGCCCTAGACCAGGAAAGAAGGTATTTGCAGCAAAAAAAAAAGACTAAAGATGTTACAACAAAGAATCAAGCTTCTTAGAGCAGTCAACCAGCCTCTAAGCATTTCACCCTGTCCGTGTATCAAGTGTAAAGTACGATATAGATCGAAGATCATCTTATTAGTATATTTGTTGAACACTTCAATTACTAAACACGTATTATCTACTAATCTTTTCTTTTCTTGTCGAAATTTTAATTTTGAGATTCAAAAGGAAAAAAGGCACAAGAACTCAAATAGCGGGGATCATTCGGTTGTGACTTGACTAGATTTGTTGGCCTCATGCATGCAAGATTTTCAAAGCAACCATTTTGTCACGGTTCAAATGTCGTCCTTTTTTAAACCATCATCAGCTAATGGAGTAATATACAGGACCCGGAACAAAACTACCTCCAGCGTCTTTAGTGGGACAACTTAACTCTAAAGTTCCGTTTGGTTGCGAGAAAAAATGAACAAATTAAAAAAAAAAATCATGAGAAAATCAATGAAACATGCATCCCTTTATGAGCATTACAACAACCTTAGCTAAACTTACAGCGACATTTACCGGATGTAAATTATGCTATGCCAACTTAGCTCCATTCATCCAGCCATCTTATCATCTTATGTTACAATAAGATCTTAGGCTGGAAGTTGGAACCTGCATAATACTTAATTCATTATCAATGCACCGTTCCTGGCTTGGAGTCTGACCACTGTAATAGGCATTTGTTCTCTACACATTACCGGCATCAGAACTGCTGCAAGTTTGGTTAAGAAGTAAACCATTACTGACATCGCCATCTAGACTCATCTTCTGGACTTCCTGAGGGGACAATATCTTTATGGACCGGACACAGCTAACAAATTCCCTGAAATGATAAAAGCCAGTCAGGTTTAAGCAGAAAAAATTAAGTCCCAAATCCAGCTTATTTTTTTTAGCCAAGTTACAAGGAAGAAACTGGTTCACCAGTTGTGCATGGTCCCATAAAAAATGAAGAAAACCTCTAAATGGTAAAAAATATCTGCATTGTAGAATCTTATACTGCAATGCTACTTGGTTTGATTCAGGTGGCCAAAAGCTTGATAGGATGTCCGGCCCCTATGTGCAACACACAAAGTATGTTCATCTAATACACGGATAAGACAGTGTAGCAAAATGGTTCAAAAGTGGACTCAAGACTACAGCCCATTTTACAGTCTTAAATATCAAGCCTTGTTGACATGCAGAACTGTATCATAAATTATTTCTCAAGCATATAAATATAAAAAGAATTTTTTTTTCCACTTTTTAAATATACATACACCACTTGTGCCAAATAGACTTAACTGACGTGGAGCAAGGAAACTATGCAATACATTTGTTTCTAGAACCAAAATGATTACCAATGCGTGATTACTGGATAATATGTTTCAAGTGAGTACAAGAACATGAAAAAAAATGCACTTACTCCCATGGATCATCGCCAACAAGCAAGACATCCTTTTCGTGATCTACATAAACAAGTTTCCACCCAACTTTGTGTCGGTCCTCAAGCTGCCCCTCTATGCCGAATCTCCGAGCGAGGTCCTGCTTAAGATCATCATATCCAGAGTATGCAGTAACATCAATGGATCGCCCAACAGCTCCACGCTTGTACACCTTAAACATAGAATAAACAAGTGAGAAATTTACTTTTTATCGAAAATATTAAGAGTGCAATTACAGCTTTTGTCAAACTCTCAACCTTTGTGTATGTCCGCTTTCTCTGATATTGCTGGGGCGGAGGGGCAAATGGAGGTTTTGCTGCCCCGAAGTTGCTGTCACTCAGTGTAGACTCGATGGAGTTGAATGTCATATCAGGAACGCCATATGATTGAGAAACAATCGACGAGGAGGGTTCCGGCTGAGGATCTTTGGAATAGTTGAATTCATGAAGCATACCTTCAGATAGAGATTTACTCTTCCTTAAACATGCGATGTCTTGGGAAAGCAGAGGCTCATGATTCAGTGGCATAGTATTTGGGCCAGCATTCATCTCAAAGGAAACATTGTTCCTTGGATCAACGAAACTCACACCACCCTGATCCATCATTGGTTGAAATCCAAAATAAGAAGGATTAAAATTTTGTTCTGTGTTAGCAATATTCCGCATTTGACAAACTGAAGTTGATGAATATGGCACGCCTAGGTAGCTCATCTGCGACTGTATATTGTTTAAAACCATGGTATTGTCAAGGTGTGCAATCTTGTTCTTCTCGGTAGATGATGAAATCATTAGAGCTGAATTGTTATCCGAGCATCTAGCAAAACTGTTTGACGACGAAGCCGAATCAATTACACCTGGCGCTGACAAAGGGAAAGCAGATGAAGTAATAGCCTCCCAATTCTGCATACAGCCTTTTGGCATCACCCCTTTCATTGATTTAGCTGCATTCATAAAATTTTCTTTCAAATTGGATGCGGAACAAGATGGCAGTCCATTAGTATTCAGTGACTGTCCCACTTCACGAACTCCAGTCAACTCCGTCAGCCCAATACAAGAAATTTGATTGGTGCTGGAGCCGTGAAATCCCGCAGGAAATTGCAACTCAGGCTGCTGCACGGATCTCAGCTGTTGCGTAGAACTGGAGACATAACCATTACTATGTACAGTATCACTCCCATTATGTTGCTGCTGTGGTAGTTTAACGATGCAAGGATAGGGTGAAGCAGTTACAGCTTGAGGCATTTCTATTGCGGGAGCACCACTTGCAGGAATAGGAAAACTATGAGCCACATCTGCAACCAGCCTCTGTTGGTCTTGGAAGGACGCCATCTTACCAACATGATGCCGAATAGACTGCTGAAAATGCAATGATTGCTCTTGCTGTTGGAGTCTCTGCATCATTTGAAGCTGAATCTGATTACTAGATATTTGCTGATTTCCTTTATCACTAATTTGACCAAGATTATGTGATGTTTGCGGCAGTTGCTGTTGGTTGGACAAATGAGGTATGCTCCCCTGAGCATGGGGTAGAAATTGACTCTGAAGAATGTTCTGAGGCTGCACGTAAGGGGATCGGAGCGGAAGTTGGTTTACCAAATTCCGGGACTGTTGAGTGAGGTCCCGAGGTTGTTCAAACGATGTAGAGCAAGGATTCAAAGTGGATACTTTTGTCAGTTGATCAGGTTGCTGCCGAGGCATCTGAACACCATATGGTGGATTGCTCTGAGGGAACTGAGAAGTTAACAAACCATAATGTTGGGATGGATCTGCTTCAGCCAAACTCGCAAGAACGGGACCAGGAACCGACTGCACGCAAGCTGACTGAAGGGGGTTCAGTAAAGGGCTTTGCTGCATATTCATCCACTGTGCAAAGTTTATTCCTGGGACTGACTGTGAATCCTTCAAGAACACATCATCATGTAACCATGGCATCACTCTCTTGAATAGACTATCCATTTCGGACGAATCGTCATCTGAAAAAACAATACAGGAAGGGTTGTGTTTGTGGAGACAGTGGATAAGTTGCAAATCTAATCCATGAACATAACCACGCATACATCTCTGACTCTAAATACTAGTGACAACTAGCATGATAACTTAACACTCAAGCGTGCCTAATGCAAGCTGAGACTGGCCACTGGAAAGATGCTGCCTCTTTAGTGTATGAATGCGTATTTTGATCTGATTTACAAGGTCATTTATTTTATGATGCTAGCTGATATAGCAAGTAAGCAAATACCTGGCATTCCTATTTGCCTAAGGCGCTTAGATCTGATAAATGGAGGAGGGCAAATATAAAATGGAGCGGTGACAGGTTCAATATCCCATATTGATACACGGTGACATTTCTCTCCAGTATTTGCTTCATCCCAGCCAACCTATGGAGAGACATATATGAGGCAATGTAGTCTAAACATTTTCAAGTAATTTCAGTCATAAAACTACATGAAAAAAAAAAGCCTTGATAAGACCTTTCAGTAACCATCCATAGCATAGCTTTCACTACCTGAATATTGTGCCACTGTGAATTCTTCCATTTGATTGGATCAACATCACTAATGCCTGTAATTGTACCTATATACCTGCAGAAACAACACAGCTAGGGTTGTTCTCGGTGATCCTGAAATATTGCACTGATTAATTACGTCGACTAGATGTAAGAAAATATTGTTACGTTTTAAAAGACATTAGGCCATAATGCAATGAATCAACCACAATTAAAATTAAAATTATAAGGTGTTGCCGTTCTGCACCACCATTTCTTATGAGTTGCTATCTCCATTATCTCCATAGCTACACATTGCCCAGATATCAAAGAAGATGAAAATAAGGAATAACTCCGCAGACAAAGTACCTTCTGGTACCAGACTCCTCGGTCTCAAACATCATTCTGAAGCGCATGCCAATGGAAATTTGGTAGCTGTTAACTGCCTTGTAATACTTGGCAAGAGGAATAACAAATTCTGATGGACTAGTCCTGCGTAAGTTTTAAATAGAAAACAAAGGTATATGTTAAGGATTGCTTGAAGTGTTTCAGTACGGCAAACAATGAGAAACAACAGCGTGCTTAGTGTCAATTTTTGGTAAGTTCGTTCTCTAGAATGCATTATTCATTACAAAGTTACTGCCCTTTCCAAATGAAACACACACGCTTCATAAGCTATTACCAGTCTCCACCATTTGCTGAATCAAAAGAGAAAAGAAGAATATACCTTGGATTGTAAAACACAGTGAAGATGCTTTTATTTGTGGCAGCATTAGCTGCTGCTTCTAGGATCCCAATGTGCATGCTGTCGCTCGAAAGAACTGATGACGATAAATTTGGGGGTTGCCTATTAGCTCGCCTAATCCCCAACAAAAGCTGTTGTTTTTCATCCCTGTGAAAACATGCCTTCAACAATTTAGCCGAATATACTCTGTGAACTGAGTGCCAAAAAAAAATAGAGACCATGAAGAGTATCTTCAACCATGGCTACCTAATAAAAAGAACCGAGTCCCCAGCTAATAGCCGTTTTCCGCTTACAAAAAGGCTCCACCCAGTTGTAAGCAAATGCCGCTTTGGTTGCCCTAGTTGCATGCAAAATACCAATTACAATTGAAAAAGATAATAAATTGCTTAATTTAAAGGAACTGACAATCAATACATGGGCGCTTACCCCGGTAGATATGACGGAAAGTCCAAACATTGTCGTGCAGATCTTTTGCCACCAGCTCTTGCGCAGGTGGTTGCATTGAGAAATCCTGGAAATAACAGCAAATGCCACTTCAATCTTGTGTTTGACCCCAAAAACGAAAAAATAAACACCGTTCTTAAAACAGTGATGCAAGTGAGTTACTAGTGGAGGGAATATTTTTTCCGCTGCACGGCGAGGTACTGAAAATCCCCCGTGAGTACTAGTATCACTAGCTGTCAGTGTTTTGCAGAAGAAATCTGTTTGTGGTTTGTTGGACTTGAGTGAAAGATCTGATCTTATTAAGGCCTCATTGTCAATCTACAACCAGCGTGGAAAAGAGAAGGCACGTTTGTCAGTAGAATATACTACATACATAACATCAAACGAAAAGTCGTAGTAGTATTGATGTTTATACACGACGTTAAGAGTTCGCTTACTGTTGGAACAGGCTGAATATCCATTTTAGCATATACTTCATCAGTATCCGGGTTTGCCTGGAAATAAGTTCAGGAAAGTGAATCAACTTAAAAGCTGATCATTGCCGGCAGACCCCCCAAGTATATAAGATTTATGAAACTCATTACAAGGAGCGTAACACCGTGAAGGAGGCAAATTAATTTTGGAGGTAAATTTGAGTAGTTTGGAATTTGAGCGTCAACATCCTTCTTCATAGATGCGGCCACCTGAAAGCAAATATAAGAAGATTTAGAGGTAATAGTAAAGTCTGCATTGGTCTCAGAAGCATATATGGTAATAGAGCTGCCCAATCAATAAAGCCCATATGGTGGACAGTAGAGGTGGCAAAATAATCCATTTAGCTAAATGGATTAGTAAAATCCATTAAGAATTTAGTAAACGGATTAATGAAATCATTAACAAGTATAAACGGATTAATGAAATTCATTCATGTGCAAATGATGTGTAAATGGATTAATGAAACTCGTTGGACAAAATGGATTCAAGCAACCATTTAGGTCATTTTAAGCTAATCCGTTTAATCCGTTGGATTAAATGGTCCAATCCATTTATTCCGTTTACACTAAATGGTCTAAATGGATTGTACTATTTAATTCACAATCCATTTAAAATTCACATAATCCAACTAATCCATCCATTTTGCCACCTCTAGTGGGCAGCCTACTACCGGTATTACATCGTATGACTGCCCTGCAGAAGCTAAAATCTACAAGTCCTTATGGGCTTTTAGGTATTATGGAAGAATGTGTAACGGTAAGCAAGACATAGTTTTGAACAATTCTATGATCCAAATAATTATTGTGAAAATAAAAGCTTTAGTATTTTCTATTTGGAGCTCGGTGTTAAATTTTAGTGGCAAAGCGAAAATGGAAAACAGCAATGTAAAGGGCATGTTTACTCCTCCAACACCATTTTTAGAATACCGAAAGGTTTATATACACCAGGCGGCCACATTGAAAATCAGCCATTTACCTATGAAATTTTAACCCAATAAAAGTAAATATAGCTTGAAAAACAAGATGGTGATGAAACAAAAATGAAATGTAGTGCTTTGATAATAAATATGAGTAGGAGTTGGATAGTGGGGAAGGCAAAAGAGAAAAGACCTGCTCGGTGTGGCCTTGTGGGAAGTAGAGGACGTGCGTCCCGGGGGTGGGTAGGCTTACCAAGGGTCCAGCACATGCTTGCCAAAGTTGGGGATTGATAGTCTTCTTTGCTTCTAAGAAAGGCATTGCTTGCAATAGTCAAATGCCACATTTTATAAAGAGACAATATTTGACGAAGATATTGATGACTGGGGCAGCTACGCTAGCTAGCTGAATTGCAACTGTGGAAATGAAATGAAATCGGATTGGGATTGGGATTGGGATTGGGGGGTACCCTGAGCAGCAGGTTGTGGGGCGGGCAAGAGGGAGCTCTCAGCTGCTGCTTCCTTGGATGCAGACATGCTGTAGCTAGAGGTAGATAAATGAAATACAGTTAAATGGATGTGATCGTTCAAGTTCGTTCCAAGGGGGGCAGAGCAGAGGAAAGAGGCTGTGGGAGCAGATCTCTGAAACAAGAACACGAAAACAAGAATGAATCATAGGTATTATTTAAAAGGGAAGATTGGATTGGCATTTGGGAAACTAGTCGCAAGCAAAATATTAAAAAAAAAGGAAGCTTTGTATACCAGACCACAAAGTGCAAAAGTGCGGAGAAAGAGAGAGAGAGAGGCGGATGTGAATGAAGTTGAAGCCTGTTTCTCTCTCTATTGACTCTTGAAGACGAAGCCCGTCCTCGGAGTGGGAGATGGAGATGGAGATGGAGATGGAGATGGAGATGTACATCATGGACCATTCCATTTTAATATACTTATCAGTTATCATGTTAACTAGTACCTCCGTCTCATTATATAGTTTTTCTTTGTTTTTTTAGGCGTTTCAAAATATAATTTTTTTTTCCTTAAATTAAATGTTTTTTAACTCACATTTACACTTTCTCTCCAATCTATTCACTTTCCACTCATTTTCTTCCCTACTTTTACCTCATATAACACAATTTTCTTAAAAACCGTATCAAACTTCAAATGAGATCTATATAATAGGACAGATGAAGTAGTATTTTACTAGGAAGTGTACTCTATTATTCTTCTTCTTCAAAATACAATAAATGTTAAGGTACGTACGTATTTGAGATAGGAGTAGAATGATGCTATCTCCCTCCCTCTCCGCTGTATATTTATTTTTTTTATTTTTTTTTTGATTAAAAGTGGTATTTGGTAGTACACGACGTACAAGACTCGAGTACATAGCAATCAGCTAAAAGACCAGGCCCAAAGGGCACCACCACAACATCGCAAACGCGACGGTGTCTAACAAACCAACACAGCGATCTTCTCAAAAAGAAGACACTGAGTACAAGGTCAAAGACCCATGGCACCACACCAATAGCAAGAGCTATTGTGGGAATTATTCAAACCGATATAAACACCCCACAAAGATTGTGGGAAAACCATCCACATAAAGTGGGAAACCAGTAGCACAAAAAGACACCATCAACTGGAAATACGACTAACCTAACGCAACCAAACGAACCTAAACAAACTAGCACAACCAAACGAAACTTAAACAACAATAACTACCTCCAAGCCTCCGGGACAACCAACAAGCCAATCAACCACACATACAACGCTGCATCGCCATTACAGCACAACAGACAAACAACCCACAAGCCACAGCCGAGACCAGATGGAGCAGATCTGCATGCAGGCCGGTAATTGGGGAACTAATCCGAGGCAACGAGCAAGCCACCGAGCAACCCATCTGATCCAGCTGGCCACACCATCCTTCCGCCCATGCTCCACCGTGGCTCCGTCGTGCACCATCGCCACATAATCGCCATCCAGAGCCAAACACCTACCAATCGATAGATCTGAGGCATCCAGACCTCATCGTTCAAAACCAGCCGACAGATAAGCACAGAGCAGACCAGATCTGAAAATTCAGCCATTGCGCCGCCATGCATCGCCATGCTCCTCCGTGCATCGCAGTCCAGATCAACACAGCAAGTCGTCGTCGCCGGAGTTGGAGAAATCAGAGTTGAGAAAGCTTGAAGAAAATAAAGAAAACGAAATTAAGGGGAAAAGGGGTAGAGAACCGCCACCTCCATGGAGGGAGGTTCTCCACCCCCGGTGGAAGCAGGGCGGCAAATGGTTGAGATGAAGAAAGGTTAAGAGAGAAGGCAGAGTATCTTGTTTAACGATGGAGAAAGACAGTTTCTGTAACAAACATATTAATCTAATCACAAATGTAAATTTACTTATTTATCATAATCTATAACTCATATATAGAGGTGGCAAAATGACCCATTTAGCTTAATGGATTAGTAAAAATCGTTAAAAATTTGTTAAACGGATCAATAAAATCCATTAACAAATTCTTAATGGTTTAATGAGATCCATTATGAGGTA